>CAKALG010040272.1:0-20488 GCA_916700815.1 Helicolenus hilgendorfi | reverse complement strand
CAACCGCAACCCACGGGACTCTGATGTTGACAATCGCCACACGCGCGAGCACACATGCCGGACATACATCAAGATGCTCGCAAGTGCGACAGCCAATTAATGAGAGGGATGGGATGGAAGAGGATGGAGATTCGGAATTACGACATTTCTCATTGTCAAAACTCTTAATGCCGCTTTGCTTCCATCCGCTAATTAGTGTCTAGATGTCCCTCACTTTCTCTCTCTGCAGGGTGCGCATGCAGGTCTCTTTGACATCCACCGTGCAATTCTAGTCTTTGCAGCTTTTTTCCCACTTGCTAATTGGTATAAGCTGAATGTACTCGGTGTCAGAAAATGGATGTTTAAATTCAGGCGTAGTTTCCAAATGGGCTTTGCCACAGTTGTGTTTTACATCAGAGAACATGGTAGAAGAGCAGTTTGTTGCATTTATTTTTTTGCTTTCATGCATGCATGAAGCAACATATTGATTACCAGAAGAAAACCGAGGCCTGCCTCTGTCTGACGCGTGAGAAAGATGCACTGGGTGTTTTTTAGATTCCTTCATGCTTGCTGGAATGAATGCGGGTGAATGTTACCTATGACTCACAAAGCAGCTGTGACAGTGCTGGCCTTTAGCAAACCTCCATGTGATGGAGGGTTTTACCAATGATAAGGTGAATACTCAATCTGCAAAAGCAATGCATTCACCCAATACGACATATGTGTGTGTGAATCGCTGACTTTTCTCCTCCCCTTCCTCACTTAAAGGTCACCGGATCATTTGCTTTTACGAAACACACAAACACATGCACACACACCCACACATTGCAAATAACTGTTTAGATCAAGACCGACTCCCCAAACAGAAGAGATACGCAAGCAATCAATTTGGATGCTCTTTATACTGTAATTAGACACACAAACCTATGCGCGTTACGCAAGCAGGAGTATGCAAATTGCAGCGGAGGCAGCCAGTCCGCGACGAATGTAACGCCCATTGGTTCCGCTGGTGCGCGCAGCGACAGGTTGATGACAATTTTAAGATACATAAACTCCTCTCTTGTTTGTTTATCTTCCTCTCTCCGTCTCTCACTTCAATGTAAAAGATATATCACATGTTAATGAGGATATAGCTCGGCAGGTAAAAGAAGGAAAATATGTATTTCCTTCCTGTTTTGATGCTTTCCTCCCTCTTCCTCTCTGCCTCTTCTGTAACACTTGTCATTGTAATGGGGCTGTTTGATGGTGCACTTTTTTGATGATGTGTCCTTTTCCATGAACAGCATCTCTGACCACAAGTGCTGTGTGTTTCTTTGAACGGCTGAATTTTAAACTCAATTAGCACCTGTGCACACACACACACACACGCACACATACGTGCACGCACAAACACACAAATGCCAGCTCGGTTTGCACTCACACTAGGCACTAGCACAAATTAAGACTGTGAAACACACACGCACATCCACGCACTTGAGTGGTGAAGCTAATTTGCCCGAGCGGACCTGAGTGAAAGGAATAATGAGGCTTTGATGACTTCACTCGAGGAGACTCGCTCCACCGTGACATCATCTGTGACCTTGATATGGCCCCTACTCTACTGATTCATTCCCTCCCACCCCTTCCTTCTGTGGAAATCTGCACTTCTGATTGGCTGAACTCCACCCACGTCACATAAAGAAAGATGAAAACCAGTTGTCGCCACACTTATTTAGCTGCATTTGGGTCAATGAGAAGGGACGTCTGAAAGAGCTGATGTTTTTTTGCCGAGAGAGAAATTCAAAGCACTCTTGAAAATGTTGCAAGGGCTTTGAATCAACAGGCATTGAAAAGTAAATAAACTCCAAATGAGTGTTGAAAGACAGCTGAAATGATCCAATATGGTTCCATGCTCACAAAGGTGGCCTTTTATCTGAGTGGTACAAGTGGGGCCAACATAGAGGTCCCACTTGTTCTCATGCGACAGGGACCCATTAAAGAAACTAATAAAAGGCAAAGAGTGCTTGCTTGTGCTGAAAATCACACAACACTGTAAACTGGTTAAAGTATCTGGAATTGTCTGCATGACATAAATATAAAAAATAGGAGGGCGAGCAAACTAATTTTGTTCTTTTTTGTTTTTGATCCTTTGTGGGTAGAAAATATGGTTCCGACTGCACACAGTGCAAAAACTGGGATTCACTCTCAGTGTTAAATTGCAGGTGACCTCAGTGGAACCTGATGACGTGGTTCGGGATGACGCTGTAAACCCTAGCTGTAACCCCTGTGTCGTATTACCACTAATGGACATCCTATTCATTGCCTCGAGACTGCATCTGAACACACACAATTGCAAGTGCACACATTTACGCACTCACAAAGAGGCAAAACAGCATGCATCATTCATTTCTGTAATCAGCGCGCCGTCAGTATATTTGTCTAATGATCCATAATGCATTAGCAAGCTTGGAATCAGGTTTCGGGTGAAAGGACACGGAATTACACTCAGAGATTCACACATGCGTGTGCGTACAATTCAGATATGTTCAAACACCCACGCATAGACAAAATCTTTTTTCAGGTCTGACTGAGAATAATGAGAAAGATAGTGATTGTTTGGACGCTCCGGGGCATCATTGCGATTGCTATATTCACCAGCAGCGGAGGAATGAATTAATCATAACTTTAGTCATTCTCCAAATTGCCCGCTTGTGACTAGCGAATAACGGGAGGTAATATGGGGCCACGCTGAACTCTGCAAATTTGTTCTCAGGCCGTTGTTGTTGCTTTGTTTTGCTCTGTTGTTCTTCATCATGTCGTGTCCTAGGAGAGCCGAGGAAATTAACGAAAAAAAAAAGGATAGAGGAATAGCAGTAAAATGAAAAGGCCGGGCACAGGTTGCTGGCGTAGGAAAGAGGAAGGAAGCGAGGAGAGAGTTTAAGTTGTACAAGTGGAAGGTAGTGAGAGGGTAAGAGGAGTGAGTAGGAGAGGGTGAAAGATTGATTGAGAGAGAGAGTGAAGGGAGAAGAAACACTCACTTACAGTATCCAGCTGCTGCCAAGGAATCGCCTAATGAGAACCAAGAGATCCTTTAGAGTCGAGGGATGGAGAGAGAGAGAAAGAGAAAGCAGAAATGCTATGAAAAATGGTGCGCTGTCAGGTGATTGCTGGAGAGGGAGCTGGGCTCTAAGTGTTTTGCCCTGACCACAGAGAATATGTGTGTGCGAGTGCACCCAGAAAGACTGTGAAGCGAAGCACAGCTGCATCTGTGCACACATGTGAATCCATATAAGCACATACACATTGACAGTACATGCAGTCCCACACACAGATGTAACAATAACACACTTCTATGAAACCCAGTGAAGCAGAAGGAGGCCTTTCTTTTTTCCTGCTTCAGCTTTTCATTTCCTTGATCCATCTCAACCTTCCCCCTCGTGTCCTTCACATACTTATTATTATTTTTTTTTACCTTTCTTTCAAACATCCCATGTCCTTCTCTGTTTAGCTCAGCGGTGCTCCCTCTGATTTATGCATGCAGCTCTATGCCAGCTTAAGAGCACCATATCACCACCACCTCACTTTAATGTGCAGCGTGTCTGCAGGCGTGCCCCGAGCTGGTACATTCATTTGATTTGTGTACAGTCAGAACAGAGTCTAAAACCCATTAAGACAGGAAAATGGGGGTTCTTGTTTTGCATCCAGTTGTGTGTGTGTGTGGGGGGGTCTACTTCTTTGTCCAGCTGCTCATGTGGAGAGGATTTGGCAAGGTGACACTCCTGATGTTGAAACAGGTCATGTGGAGGCCAATAGTGTGAAGTTCTGTACTGATACGGATACTCTAATGCAACCTTGGTTTCAAGCAAAAATAGTTTTCAAAGCATCCGAAAAGGTTCGATGTAGAACAATTTGAACTGCGTGCAAGAGCAAGCAGCAGTTCTGTTGTTTTCTGACACTATTAGCATTTCAAGGTGAAAGTTTCAGGTACTCCTTCCTTGCCAGAAACAGACATCTAGTAAAGCCATCTTCACTGCCTTTCAATTACCATTATCTATCACAGAATTATATAAGTATGACGACTGCATAGAATATTCTCATTTTCAGTAATGACAAGGCAGACATTCCCATTTAATGAAAAAATATAGAGTTACTGTGAATAATAAAATTCAAGGCAGATTATCTGATCACCTACATCCATCTGTAGTTGCGGTGATGCTATCAACTGAGCTGAGGCTAAACTATGATTCAAAACCAGTTAACCCCTTCAATCAACTTTAAATCACAAGTTCACTCAGTTAATTCCGTTTTTACCATCCGCCCTTCTATGTCTCCTCCACCTCTCGCTCTCTCTTTTGTGGAGTTCATACTCGGCAAAGCAGGGTTATATAAAATTGCGTGGTATGCCAACGCTAATAACTTCCTCTACTTTGGACTCTCTAGTTCTCTCAAAGGTCAGCAGTGTCAAAATGGTTTGCAATTCAGACCAAGGGCACAGATTTGTGTGTAAAACTTCTGCGCAAATTTACTTTGCCCCCCATGAGTGAATGCTAGCACATCTACTAAGTGCAGAAATTCCATTAAAATGTTTTGATATTGATTATAAAGGAGGGTGAATTTACCTGCTACAAAGACGGAGTCTTTAGCGTGTGGGTGCATGCCTGCTTCACTCTGCGCAGACATTATTAACTGATACTGAATTAATTTACTGGATTGTTTTAACTACAGGATCATGGATGCACATTGATTTATTTTAATGTGAAATGTGAAAAAAACACCCACAAGGTCGCTCTGTTGCGTTGTATTGCCTCTGGTACAATGAGGTATTGTACCAGTACCGTATTGTACCAACACACGTATATTGATTTAATCTTTTTAAACAGATGTACTTGTTTTTTCATACAGTTCTATGTAGGTTTTACCTGTTGAAGGGGCTGCAAAAAATAAAATAGACCAGTCACCTAACGGTGCATTTCCACCAGATCCGGTGACAGAGGGCGTCTCAACGCTTTCCATTCGTTTCCTATGGAAAACAGGATTAGCAGTCACCCATGGTGGGGGTGTTGCAGTGAGTTTTTAAACTCTTAATTTTAATGAGCCTGTGCAGTGCGATGCGTCTGACTGGCGAAACTTGGACCAAGTTGTCAAATAAGGCAATATAGTTCTAAAATGAAATGAGATTCAGCAGTGGCATAGCCTATTTCTCACCTAAAATGTTTTCAGAAATAGATTTTGATGGATTGTTTTGACAGAATAACAGAAAGTGTATGAGCAGGCCGCCATGTTTCCTGTGTGAAACCGCGTGCAGAAAACCACAGACCAATCAGGTGAATTCCACGATAGGGTACGTCACCATTTGAGTGACCAGTTGAGTGGAGCTTTGCGTCCTCTAGCGTCCTCGCCGGATCAGGCGGACATGAAGCGTCAGTTCATTTTAATGGACTCTGCAGCGGGCATGCTGCGGGCAGAAATACCTTTCTGTTAATTTTAGCTCGAAAAGTTCACCATTCCTGCTTCATTCTGTTAACCTTTCTTCTGAAGCACCTTTCTTTTATTGCTTTTCTTCATCCATCCGCTACATCTGGATCAGCTATCATAGATCACCAGGGGAAAGCAAGCATTCCTCTGTCCTTGCTCTCTTCGCCCCTTATCTCGTTTTTTTTTCCTCTCTCTCTGAGAAAGCCTGACCCACACGGTCTCTTAAGCTCTGTCATCTCATGTGCAGCTTAATAGAGCTCCTTCCAGCAGGAAGGGTGCATCAGGCATTTGCATTATACATGATCTCCTATAGAGATGTTCTTAGCATGTTCCATATATGATGAGCACTCTACTTAACTGTATGTCTTACTCAGATATATGCGTTTTAGGGATCCGAGGATTAGCCTATCACACAACGTCATGGTATGGAATGAAGAAAATCAGAACAGTACATATGGAAGGAATACAAGCAACTGTTATTAAACTTTCCCCCCTCTGTTAAGCTGATGGAAATCCCCTATAGGGTGTTTGCCAAGCTGAAGTCAGTGTTCTGTTAATAGGATCTAATTGGAAATGGCTGGTGTTAAGGAAGTTGCTTGGGTTGTCTGAACCTAATCCTGTGGAAATCCCTGAGAAGTTAATAAGAATCTATGTGCTATGTCCTAAATGTAGGGCAGTGGTTTGCAAACGGAACTAAGCTTTCCGACTCGTTGGGTTTAGCAGTTGCCCCAAAGTTGAGAGTATAGTAATACAATGCTCTTTGCAAAGGCACTTTAAACACTGCTTGAGTGTTTTGTTGTCAACTTTGTCGTCAATTTTGTTAGTTGTCATTTGTCAAATACAGCTGTGACTTCAACCGCTGCCTTTGTATAGTTACACAATACAGTATGTTCTGAAGTGTTGCTTTGCCTCTGTCCACAGGAACAAATTCAAATTATGTTTTCATTTCAGCGTTTGAAACTTATGAGGAATTTTGAGTGGTTGATGGTCAGACACAAACCTTGTCATCTGTTAGGTCAACACGCAGCTTTTTTACAGGAGCACCCTGAACGCCTCGAGTTGAAAAAAATTCAACACAGACCGGAAAAGCACCTCACGTCATTAGCGCTTTTTACTTTATGACTTTACCAACCGTAGTTACCATGAACTGAACAGAAAACAGCAGAAGGCAAATAAGTCTGGTACTTTATTTTTTAGATTTTGGGAAAGTTGTTTTCATCAATTTAAACTGTACTATTAACTAGTACAAACTATTAACTACTATTAGGTAATCAATAGTCAATGGGCAACTCCGGGGTCTGAAAAGTGAAGCCAATGCGGAAGTGCCTTAAACATGCATTCTTTCTAACAGCCAGCAGGGGGGGGACTCCTCTGGTTGCAAAAATAAGTCTGATTGTATAGTCTATGAGAAAATTAACCTACTCCTCACTTGATTTATTACCTCAGTAAACATTCTGAATATGAGTTAATGGTCTCAATCGCTTGGTTCAAGTCTTCGTCAGTACAGCATGATGTTCATTTAGTAAATTATGGTCCCATTTAGAGTTAAATAGACGATAAAGCAGGGGATGCTTTAGGGCATGGCTATCTTGTGATTGACGTGTCACTACCGCGGCGTTGTTCGGTCTGGGAGTTGTCCGTGTTTCCGTCTTACAACTTTATCCCTTTCATAGTGTGTTTTCTGTTCATGAAAGTTAATTATAACATTTTTGGTCACCTAAAAATGTCTTGTTCTGCGTTCAGTTGTGCTTAGCTCCACCCTCTCGTGTCACTTCTGGTTGCAAATAACCAAGATGGCGACGGCCAAAATGCCAAACTTGAGGCTTCAAAACAACAGCCCACAAACCAATGGTTGACGTCACGGTGACTACGTCCACTTCTTATATACAGTCTATGGTTAGTGTTACAGTTCATGGTTTGTGTTAAACTAACATTAAGACGCATTTGGTCGTTGACCAGAAACAATTTAAAAAATGCGGCAAATGCAGGAAACCGCTAAAATACAGTAGCTCTGTCTGATTGGGCGTCTTCAACCAAAAAAAAAAATCAGTGTGCTGCGCCTCGCTTTTTCAACCTACAAAACGTGGATCTGACCAGAGCCTAAGGCAGACGGGCTGAGCGAAATGTCATCATCATCATCATCATCAACAATCCATCAACTTAGTAAGTTTAAACAAATGAAAAGCTGGTTATTACTGGTGTGTATTTTACTTTCATCATCTATAGAAGGGATGTTCAACAGAGCTATCAAAGTTAAGCAGGGCTGCTTTAGATTGCTGTGCGGCAACTGCTGTCTCTGTGGTCTCTCATTGTTTCCTGATTGCAGTGGTCAGGCCAAACCTGTCCTCTCCTGGCCTGGTATGAACCGGCGTTACTGCTCAGCCCTGTGGGGAATCCTTGGCGCATGTCTGGCCCTAATTAATGCCCCTACTGCAGTCTCTTGTTAGAGAGGAAGATGGAGAGAGGAAGTGAGAGGAGGGGGATCAGTAGAGAAGGGGACTATCAAATATTGATTGTATTTGCATAAATAGCCGCAGTTGTTAAAAGCCCTGCATGATCCCACTTGCTAGCTTCGCACTATCCAGGCATGCGTAGAGGGGAAAAAAATAAAGAGGGGCTGAATGAGGAAGAAAAGTGGTGATTAGAGTCAAGAGAATGCATGGATCTCCCGCAATGCGACATAGCGTCGGCCTCTCAATCAAGCCATCCCAAAGGCTACGCCAGTACTTGTTCACTTTGTAATTTCCACCAATTATTGCCCCATTAATGCGGCCCCTGTAGTAAAGCAGACACAAGATAATGATGCTCTTCTGTTGAGTCGGTCATCAATACAATAGGTTGAACAAAACACCTGAGGAGGGGAGCCGTCGCTTTTAGTCGTACTCTGTATATCAATGGTGGCACTTAATGAATGTGGCCTTTGAAATAGAGGGGCAACACAGTGTAGTGCATCGAGAGAAAAGAGAATGTAATTGCATTTCTCCACTCTTACTTCGCTCCTCTTCATCCAAGCTACTGTTCAGTTTACATCCCATAAAGCTCTGCAATCTTGGCCCCTGGACCCTCAGTGAGGTGACCCCTGGTGATCCTGCGTGAGCAGGTAGTGGCTGGACTACATATGATACTACTAGTCATTGTGGAAGTACAGAGAGTGAGTCTGCGTGTGCAAAAAAGGCATGTGTGTTTGTATAATACAGCCTATGTATTTGAGAAAGTGTCTATGAGGTTATTGAGGATTTACTGTTAACTAAGCTGTAGCCCTCTCTGCATTTTTAGAGGTTATGCAGAGGAGAACTTTGAGTCACACAGTTGTTGCCAAAGAGTGTTCAAATAAATGTGCCGTTGAAAGAAAAAAGAGAGAGAGGATAAACACACAGAAAAGCTAAGCAAAAGAACACACAATTTTCTTGGCATTTACTGGTAAACGAAAAGTCTGGTAAATTATGAGAATCCTCAGTTCTCGACCCGAGTCTAAACAGCCCGAAGCTTTATGTAACTGAAAGTATTATATTGTATAAAATGTGATGTGACAACCATGATGTGTCTACAGGCTATGTTTTAAAGAGTCACCAGACAACTTCGCACATAACCAGAAAACAATCAAACAAAACAGCCGATTAGACTGTTGTGAGGCCATTAAATAGGCGGTAGCTATAAATACCATAGATGTGGGTCAATAGGGGCCTACTACACATAGTAGATCACTGAAAGAGGGTATAAAAGTACACGAAAGCGATCTCTAGCGACCTTAGTAATTATGACAGGGGCAGAAGCAGAAGTCAGGTACTGTATTATTGACAGTGTGAAACTCCATATGGGGTGGAGGAAAGGTTTTCACCCAGGAGGCCGGGGTTCGCCTCCCATGTAATGTTTATGAGAAGCTGCAGCGGCCGCTCCCAAGCTCAACAATCTGCGGCAAAGTGCGGCCAAACAAATGTTAGGAGAAGTTTAACTTTTAGCGGCAAAGTTCGGCCAGAGAGTACCCTGATCTCTTGTTACATGTTGACCTAAGAATTTCTTGCATACGCCTCATGGATGCAGAAAAGTGTAATTATTGCAGCGAGCCACACTTAAAAAGTTGTTATTTTGTTGCCTCAACCTAAACAAGCCTTTTTGTGTGTGTTCAAAATGTTGCGTTTCATTCAGTTTTGCATGCTTTTAAGTTTCGCTTTCACTTTTACAAACATAGTAGGCACAGTAGGCCCCTAATGACCCACATCTGTGGTGCTTATAGTGACCGATAACTCCTATTTAATGGCCCGATAACAGTCGAATCAGGTGCACACAAAATATAAACAGAATTGAAACGGTTTCATTCACTATGTCCCTTGCTGCGTCCAATTTTAATTTAGTGTTTTTGTGTTTGTGGTACTTATCCATTACATCCTAGTACCACAAATGACTGTAAACTAATGCAATTCATACACTACAGAGTATTATACACACATACTTACTGTCACAGAAACTAAAGACAGTTTCCAGTCTGGTATTGATTTTGGAACAAGTGAATGAATTTGCATTGACTATGTCTGGCAATATTTTCTTTTGCCGTGAGGAGCTTGAAGTTACTCATTTTGCAGTATGTGCCGCTTTGCGAAGTTGGCAGTGTGTGGGCAGCGTAGCTGGAAACTGGTGGGCAGATGAAGCTGTGAGCTGGCGAGTTTTTCAGATCTCACACACCCATCGGGCCTGCCATCATTAATGTAGCGGCCGTAGTGTGGGTATTTACCTGTCTTCTCAGTGTGTATGCCCTGTACAGTATGTGCACCATACCATCACCATGTGTGCGAGAGAGCATGCCTCTCCATGTGTGTGAGTTTAACTGCATATTTTGTGTATTAGAGAGCTAGCAGAGCTGATCAGTGTCCATGCTGAGGGCTTTGTCACAGCTGACCTATATTAGATGAAAGCAGCTGGATCAGTGGCCTGCAGGGACAGCAAAAGAGTTGTGTTCTAATTATCTCTGCAGCTAGCTAGCGACACATCACACCCGCACGCGCACACACTTGAACGAGTGCACACACACATACACACGCGTACATACTTTTCGGCAAATCAATGGGAGCTCATGAGAGCATCTGCCATGCTTCGCTTGACGAACGACAGAGGCAGATCCTCCGTATAGGGGTTGGCAAGGATGCATCATGTAACACAATGCATATTAAATTAAAATCCTTCTGTAATCATGGACTATGCACTTCGGTCTCTGAATGTGACACAACTCTATTTTGCTTAGCAAAAATCTAATTATCAGGTGATTCCCTGCTAAAATGCAATCTCTTGTTGAGGCATTTGGGAGTCGTAGGAGTGTACCCAGTCATCTTGTAGACGATTCCTCACATGGGTTCAAACTGTGTAAAACGTAGCAGCCTATTAGCCGCCGTTGCCATGGAACCACGAGCTAACACACGCTGAGGGTGTGCGTTAGTTATAATGAGGCACAAAATGACAGAAAGAAAACAGCCCAGGGAGCTAATGCTAACAGCCAATAGTAATCACTGGACTAATGCTAATGGGAGGGTAATAGTAATAGGGTGAATTAGCCTAATGTGGGACAATTTTTTGCATTTCAGATTTTCCTGGAATATATTGTGATATGAAGCCAGTACATTAAATCCAAACCCAGTACTGCTCTGAAATCCCCAGGGTCAAACGAAAAAAAGAAAACGCAGATATCACACTTGAAATGGTACACATATCAGTACTGTAATGCCAAGATTTCTCAGACAAATCTGGATTTTCTAATGTGGGACAGTCGTGTCCGAAATGTGGGACACTGAAAAGTCTGTTAAAAGGCCTAAAATCACCTTAATTAATGTAGGAAACACAATTTAATTAAAGTAATTTTACCACTTACAATGTTATTACTGTTACAAAACCTATAGGCATATGTGTGGATGTTACATGGAGAATTGAACAACATCAAACAAACAATAAGACTATAAATAAGAATACATAAAGATTAATGAATAAAGACTATAAGAGTTTTGAAGCATATTAGAAAGACATTAAATATTAATAGTTTTATTGACTTTTATTTGTTATAGGAAGTCCTACACCCACTGGAGCTTAGGTGTCCCACATTAGACATTGTCCCACTTTACAGCAACTCACCCTAGTGTGTGGAACCCCATGGCGTCCTCAGTTATCTTAGCAGCATTTAGCATTCAGCTCACTCAGACACATCAAGGAGGAACGCTTTGTTCTTTCTTGTGTCCTATTATCCCCATTGGTATGAACACATTTGTTCTGACACCAGGTGACGCACTCAAAGTGTTATTTTTGTGTAAGCCTTTTTGTGTTTTTTGAAGTCCAAGTGAATTCACACATTCTGCTACCTTCAGGAGGTAATTGGACGCAGCGCACACTCAATTAAGCTGTTAGCCTCTCAGTCATCGCCTCCTTTTTTTTTGTCTCTCTTTTTCCTGCCTCTATTTCTTTTCGTCCCTTTATTTTTAGCACTAATTTTGCTCTCCTCTCCTCATATGCTCCTTTCGTTGTCCCTTCATTTGTGGGTCTTGGGCCTAAAGCGCTCCAAGCGAGGGAGCTGTAGCCTCAGCCAGGCAGTCAGGGGAGCTTCATGTTTCGAGACCAACGGACACAGCCGCACATTTTCCAACACATTGCATCTTCAGGCACCGCCGGGGACTATTTTACAGGTCGGAGCTTATGAGGAGGGGTGCTTTTCCCATGACAGAGGGAGGGATGTAAAGCCTACTGTAGTGGAGAAATGAAAGAGAGACAGAGCATAATGCTTCCTGCCAGGTACGATAGCGTTTGCACAAATCATGTGAGCTTTTTACAGTTTCCCTTATGTTGTTCTTGTTTATCTTCCTCTCTGCAGAGTGACTGAGTTCTTTAGCCGGCCGTTTCTACCCGACGACATGGAGCACCATTTCCTGATGAGACTGTGGTACGTATGCACGCACACACACACACACACGTATGTAATTCCTCGCAGCTACGTGTCACCTGCACCCTCACATATAAATCCCATTTATGTCGTATGTGTCCTTGAAATCCATCCCTATTGGAGGAGTGCGTAAGGGTTCCCAGTGGATCCTCTCAAGGATTAACCCGCGTCATTGAAGTGCGGATCAGGAGCGTGCCACTCACTCTGTTCTCTCTCGCCTCGGCCTCTAGCATCTTGTGTCTGATCTCGCGTGTGAAACAGTATTGATTGAGTTACTCCAGATGATTTGCTTCTGAAGCTGCAGTCTACATTCATGGCCGAACACACATACAACGGTTTGAGTTGTACCTACCATGCGTGGGTTGGGAATGTGCCTTTTCAGAGGTCACAGAATGCATTGATTGTTTCGTAGGAACGCGACAAAGTTGGCCTTACATTTGGGAAAATGACTGATGGAGAGAGCGATACAGAAAGAGAGGAGAGGAAGATGTCAGACGAGTGCCGGCTGGCACAGTAGTAAAGTAAAAAATAGCAGGCCGATCGTGCTGGCCCGAGGTTGTACTACTATTCTTAGCCTCAGTCTCCTCCTTTCTTCACTCTTCTCCCTCTTGCCTCCCTCCTTTCTCCCTCTTTTGTTACAGCTGTGACGCCAGCGCTGTTCAGTCCATCTGGTGTCTGGTAGCACTCTGGATCTACTCTCCCTCTCTAATTGGCTAAAACCACTTATCTGTCTCCCATCCATCTACCTCCCATCCATTTGTCATTTGGCTTATTTATCCTCCACATTCACCTATTTATCCATCACCACCTCAGCTGATGCAGTCATTCATCCCTTTTTTTTTTGTCCAGAGTTGGATTCGCCAATACATGCACTTATTTACAGCTAGAGAGACAAAGCGTGTGTACGAGTGTGTGTGCATTTCCTCTGATGTGATGTAAAGCAGGATGGGTTGCGATGTTCTATACAAGTGAAATCACACAATCATCAAAATGTAGTTGTAAAGAACCAGAAACCATTTTCACTGTTGCCGCGGTGATACTTGTCATTGCTGTCGGGAGGGGGCGACTGCAGTGCAATTCATTTCTGACAGGTGTACGTGTTATGTCAAGCGATCACACATGACAAGGTTCCCCGATATAAGGAAGTAATGGACTAGGTGGAGGTGACGGATGAAGACGTCTCCTCTGCCGTGTCCATCAGTTTCTATATGGAGACACTTCATCCTATGTATATCATAGCCACTTACCATAGATTGCATTCAGTTGAACTCATGAGTTGATACGTTTTCATCAGTGAAGCATAGGTATTGTTGCTATGGTTACTTGCAGTACTCCTTAGGGTGAAGTTCTGCTACAAAAAAAATGTGTTTATTAATTTGTTGGACTTTTCTCCAATCTTTGCTTTTTGTAAAATAGTCGATCATTTTAAATGAAATTATCTGAGAAGTTTTGAAGGGAAATTGTTCTTTGGTGGAACTGCTAACAACTCATAGTCCTCTTAAATGTGACAAGACAACCCATTAGACAGTGCTTTTTATGCACCGGCAACATGAATTTCTTAAAATCTGACACAAACTTCCACTTGGACTTAAGGATGAACTGATTAGAATTTGATGGTCGAAGGTCACTGTGACCTCACAAAACACGTTTTTTGCCATAACTCGAGAATTCATATGCTAATTATGACAATTTCACACAAATGTCTAATAGGCAGAGGTCAATCAGACATTTACTGGTTGGCAGAGGCGTACAACCGCAGTAATTCTAGTTTCTTTTGTAAGGGGTCACGAGCCAAATAGGATCTTTTACAATACATTGTAATTTATAAATTTAGCAAATTTGTTTGTAAAACCTTGATCTGGGGCTGCACGGTGGTGTAGTGGTTGGGCCCTTCTGTGTGTTAGCGTGGGTTTCCTCCGGGTACTACGGTTTCCTCCCACAGTCCCACATGCAGGTTAGGTCAATTATTGACTCTAAAAAACGAATGAGGAAGGTCCCCTCGTCAAGTGGGTTGATAATGCCTTGTCATGAGGCTCGGGCTCATCTGATCTGCCAATAGATCCCCCTAAATGTTACACACTGTTCCTTTAAACACACAGGAGTTTGAATTTGTGCCTATGATTAATACCATTTACATTTGTAATAACCTAAATAAATAAATGAGATACGCAGATGCTACTTTGAGTGGTGTATATAGTGTATAATGTTGTATTTAGGGATAATGCACAGCGAGTCGGTTATTGTTGTGAAATAAACCCCGACAGGCAAAGCCTCTGAAGCCTTTTGTGTCGCCCTGAAGGGGTTTATTTCATAAAACTTACCAACTAGCTGTACATTATGCTTCTTATTACATGGCTACTCACTTAAGACATCGATAATTTGACACAAAAACGGTCCGCTAGAGTCCAACATCAGAACTGCGCCCATAACAACGGTCTGTTATACATAGCAGCGGTCTGCTATAAAAAAAAATAACGAACCGTTATTGCAGTTTATTTCCGCGTGTTTAATTTAACATCATTTTCCAGTACAGTGAACTCCTCAAAAGGCTTTAAATTGTTGTCATGTGAGGTGTATTTTGCAGCGATGAGTCACCTCTCTCCATTTTTTCCCCCTTCGCTCAAGTTCCACTTCTGAATGGGTGCGTGTGTGTGGGTGTGCATACATTATTACATTATCGCATGCATGTGTGTGTGTATGTGCATATGGCTTTGTGGCTCTGTGCCCAGTCTGCTTGCTGTCAGCATATGGTTTCTGAGAGAGTAAAACTTCAAACAGCAGCTTTTTGTAGCAGTGAAGGACGGCATCTCATTAGGAAGCACATCAGGATGTGTGTAGTTTGGTTCGTGTAGCTGTGAAGAGGCAGACAGAAGTGAGCCTGCAGGAGAACATCAGGTTATCAATTGTGCTTCTTGATTATCTGCAGTGCAGCTTATCAGCGGCAGATAAGAGAATTAGCCCGAGAATCGTTTTCTCTGTCGCAGTCCTGCATTCTCAACAACTTAGGCCTAATGCAGGGATGATATTATTTGATTTACTTTCTTATAACAGTAGAAAATAAACTTTTGTTATTATTCCTAAAGGATTGTGTAATTTTTCAGAACAAAAAAAGTTATTTACTCTCCTGCTTCTTCCTCTCCGAGCTGCACAAAACAGAGGGCCATCTGTCACTGTCAAAAGCTGCAGCTCATGCTTTGTGTTACAGACAGGAAAATGGACACAATAAAAGCGAGATAACAAAAAAGCATGTAATAAATGTGTTCGCCACTTTGTGCCACGGGGCTCCTGTTGGTCTTTTAAAAAAGTGATTGTGTTCTTGTCAAGTTCAGAGAAAAAGGCCACAACTTGAACTCAGCCGGCGGGTAAATTCACTGTCTGGATTTTTAAGCTGAATCTTATAAATGATTAAAATGATAAATAGAATTGACCCCAAACTTTCTCGTTCATTTGGAAAATGGAATCAGGTATTCTGTGTGAAAATTAACAAGTATTATTAGTTTGGAAATTACCGTGATATTATAATCTTTCTGATTATCTATTTCTCTGCATCTATCTGTCCATCTTTCCTTTTGTCTACACTCTTGGTGTCTCTCTCTCTCTCTCTTTCTCTCTCACTCCAGATGATTTATGGATATCTTTTATCAATGTTGAAAGCAGGGCTCATCTGTTCTGAACTATTCAAATCCCATATTATACAGTGAAAGAAAAAGGAGATTGAAGTGTAGGGATTCCAGTCCGTGTGTGTATGTCGGTGTGTGTGTGTGTGTGTGTGACGGAGGAAGAGAGAGAGGTAAGGGAGGGAAAGACAGGTAGAGTAGAGAGGGAGGCAGTGACGGCCTCAGCCTTCATATGATTTAATCAAAGCCATCCATCACATCTGGATAATTAGACAGCAGCACGGATCGCATGACCAGTGCCCATCGGTTAGAACACACACACACACTTCCACACCCATCTCTAGTTCTACACAATAGAGCTCATTAAACAGGGGAGTATAGGGTCCCAACACAGACTGAGGTCCAACCCCGTCTCTCTGTATCGCCGCTAAAACGTGTTGGCACAGATTTTAAACATAATCAGCCAGTGATGGAGTTGGGAGCAGTTTTGGTTTCCAGCCTAAGTTGGTTTCCGTCAGAGGGGGTTTTCGGTGTTTGATGGCCAATTAAATGAATTAGTGCTGGCAGTTGGAGAGCTCTGCGCAAAGCCAGATAATGACCAGAACACAGGTCCTCACGGCAGAAAATGTCAACAAAAAGTTAGGCAGTGTCAACTGAAGTCTTAAAAGTAGTCCTAAAAAAATGTAAAAAAGGGGATACGTTAGCATTCCACTTGTTTAACAATGCTAGCAGTATTGCAATTAGCGATTTTTTTGGTCGTTCAGTTTGGTCTACTTGAAAGTGGAATGTTTCTGAAAGCTTTACGAGTTGTGACGTGTTTGTTGACTTCGTCAGAAATGGCAGAGGCCATGGAAGTTCATTTTTAGGTGTATAATAAGTTTATATATTGTAATTTGAGTCAGAGTTTTTCTTTGTAATTTTATAATATGTCTGAGGAAAGTGTTGATATTCCCAACGGACTCATCTTTTTCCTCTGTCATTATGCCTTTGCATTTCCTGCATTACGTTTCCTGCTGGCTAAATTGTTAGCCTCTGTGGCTCCTAAACAACAACAGTAATATTAGTATTGCCCTTTCCTAGCAGCGGTGTTCTCACAACCACTTCAACGCCCATGTCGTAACCACATACCACTTTAATCCATACTGAAATATATGATGAAATAGATGATGTAGTTTCACTTATACCTATCGTGGTTCCCAAAGGATGTATCCAAATGAGTTTGGTGATCCCCTGACTTTTCATCTAATGCCACCATTAGGTTCATATTTGTTGCTTTCAGTGAAATGTCTCATTATCTATAAACTATTGGATGGATTGTCATGGCGACCCTGAGGTTTCTATTTATGCCAGCGCCCTCTGCTTTAGCAATTTCACCAGCCTGACCTCATTCAAATGAATAAAGGGGACTGCAGTTTTTCACCCAGGGCTGAACTATAGACGTAGTGGACGTAGTCACTCTGACATCACCTATTGGCTTGTGGACTGCCTTTTTTAAGCCTCGAGTTCAGCCTTTTTGCCTGTCGACATCTTTTTTTGCAACCAGAAGTGACACGGGAGGGAGCTAAGTACTAACACATGTTAAACAAGACATTTATAGGCAACCTGTCAATCACAAAGTAGCCACGCCCTAAAGCATTCTCTCCTATATGGTCTATTTGACTCTAAATGGGACCATAATTTACTAAGTGAACATCATGCTGTATTGAAGAAGACTTGAGACTAGCGATTGAGACCATAAACTCATGTTTACAATGTTAACTGAGGTAATAAATCAAGTGAGAAGTAGGGTCATTTTCCCACAGACGTCTATACAATCAGACTTCTTTTTGCAACCAGAGGAGTCGCCCCCTGCTGGCTATTAGAAAGAATGCAAGATTAAAGCACTTCTCAATTGGCTTCACTTTTCATGGCTGTAGACACTTAGTCTTGTTGTCGTATGACTCATTGTAGTTTTCATTTCTAGGACAAAGTCTTTACACATATATAAGACACTGTTTAAAAAATCTGTTGTTAATGATCGTTGTATAATTTTCTTTCAAATAGAAGATGCTGAAGTGCTAAATATTATATGTCATCGTTGTAATATATCATATTTGACTTGATAATGTGATACTATTTGACTTATATTTGGCTTGACATTTTCTGCAGCGATGTTTAAATGTGCATCAAGTAAACTGAGGTAAGATGTTGGTCCTGATTTGCTATCTTGGTCAAGCCCTTCCTTGTTGATATGTGTCCTGACACCTAGGCTTGGCAGAGATCTAAATCTTTTACCGAGCCTTCCTTCACTGCTTTCTATCATTCCAAAAATGTATACATGTCTCAGTGCCAAGTGTTGTAAAAGTGCATACTGCCTTTATTCAGTTTATAACGATGCTGAAAAATGGGTCTCAGTAGATTGCTTCGAGATATCGAATTACGTTTACATGCTTGTATGGTGAAATTGCTTGATTTCAACAAAACAGACAAAAAGCAGCTCCAAACGTTCCCTGCATGTCAAATTTCCTTTGATCCTCCTGTGTGAATGCTTAATATGTAAAAGACACTCAATAATGACTCCGCCAATTACATGCACATCAGAGGATGATATGTATTGCGACTACAGATTAGCAGTAATCCTGCCAAGATGTAATTTTTTATTGTGCTAGCTCGTAATCAACCAACAATGCTGCGTTTATGCTTTGAGTGATCCTGTTTTAATGGTGAGTTTGTGTTTACATTGATTTGATGAGGGGGCGTTGGGTGGATCCGTGGGCTCTGATAGGATTTTAAAACAATATAGACTAATGAATGTGGGTATATATTATAATGAATGCATGCACTAAGGGTTGATCTTGGGCAGCAACGTCTCAGTCTATGCTGACTAAGAGCAGCGAGCTCTCTTGTCCTTTTCCCTCTCCTCTATTCCTCACACATTCTCTCATTGATCATGCGAACGAGTGACAAGAATGCAGCGTCGAGATTTTCGAGGGAAGGTGAAAACTTCCCAGCGTTTTTTTTTTTCCCCCTCTTGTCTTTGTACTTCAGCGCTGCTGCGACAATCTTCTCCTTGCTCCCTCTCTTTTCTCTGCCACCTTCTCTCTCCATCTCCCAATAAACACATGCAACAAAAAAAAAAAAAGCCCCGCAAAAGAAAAATCACATCCTGATTCGTCATTATCACCTTATCAGCTGCAATCTTTCTCGCTGCATTTCATTTTCGGTTGTGACTGGAGATGTCGGCGCAGGTAATAATAAGAGCGTTTGAGCCTAAAACAGATCAGATTTGTCACAGAAAGCAGCTGGTAAAGTGAGGTGCCGTTCTGAAGCTGTAAAAGTCAACAGATTCAAGCCTTGCACGCCGTGTGTGTTTGTGTGTGTGTGTGTGTGTTTTTCACACATGAGTGACTGTGTGTATTGTGTCTGGGGGGAGGCAGTCAGTTGCAGATTCTAGTCACTCGCAGCATTTATGCTCCCTCAGTGACCTGCCTTGCCAGTCACAGCTGAAACAACATGTGCTTCAAACACCACAACACACACACACACACACACATGTGCACACTGACTAATGTGATTATTAAGTGACTACAGTAAGGCTGTTTAATCATTGATCTAAGAAGCATCGTAATGTACCGTATTTCTTTGAATTATGCATAGACATAGATAAATGTAAAATGGCGTCACTGCTTACTCACTCTGGGCAGAAATATGCTTCGCATCCACCGTAGCAACATCACAAAATGAACAACAATAAATGTATTTTGAAGAGAAAATAAAGATGAACAACAAAATTATTACCCAACCTGCTCGTTGACCTTTACTGCATGTCATTTCTCATCCGTCTCCCCTCATTTCCTGTCATCTCTTACTGTTGACTCCAAAGTAAAGGCATGGAAAGCTCAAAAAATACTTTCTGTCTATTAAGTCTTCCAGCTTTAGGTACTGGCATATTGTTTTAATAAAACAGTGTATTTGTATTAACTTGGCACATTTAACAATACTGGAAACAGTGTAGGCGTAATATAGGGAACAAATGTTGATATTTTTTTCTCACAGTTCGGCTGTCAGATCAGAAATACAATCACGCGTGTAGCATTGACCCAGTAAATCGTGTATTAGTGACATCTTTGCTCTGGAAATGTATACATCAATAAGAGACATTATCTGACAAGAGTTTGTATGCAATGTACAAACACTGGAAATGAATGGATTGAGGGTAAAAATGTCAGGTGGTTACCATGGTGAAAGCAGCATATAGCAGACAACCTGTCAAGCGAATGCAGAGAGAAGCCTTGAGCATGTTTCATACGGTATATACACACACACACACACACACACACACACACACACACACACACACACACACACACACACACACACACACAAACAAAGGTATAAAAATATGAAAATACTCAACGCAGACCGAGTGCATACAGAAAACGTTCACGTATTGGGCATGCGTGGGAAAGATGTACATATTGATTGATTACATTGATTGATGCCATTTTCATAATGTATACAGCTTCACAAACATTTAAAAAAAAAT
>CAKALG010040270.1:0-21266 GCA_916700815.1 Helicolenus hilgendorfi | reverse complement strand
ACCCTCCAGGCTCTGCCCAGTCGTCTGTTCCAGACTCTGTGGGACGATTTAGGGAGCTGTTGGCCAGCAAGGATGAATGAAGGGCTTCGGCATGGAGGGATGAACTCTTTCTCCCATATTTACAACCGCGGAGTCGGTCCATGACAGGTGCCTTCCCACGGGCCAACTTCTCTCAGTTAGAAGGGCATTAGGTAATGTATGAACTCTATCAGGGTTGAGGGGGAGCAGCAGCATCGCTGACAGAATTTATCTCATCTCTAATGTAGTTCAGCCCCCCACTCATCCTGTCCTCTGTATTTCATTTGGAGAAAAGCAGGTTAATTTGGGCAGACATGCAACAATATCATCGAGCAGAGAGGTCGTTTCCTGCAGAATGCTAAAACAACGACAGTGCTTTTGGCGTTTTTGGCTTCATAACAAGGTTTTTTCAATTCTTTGTAGCTTTCAGTGTCCAGTTGTAGCACCATCTGTTCGTGCTTTTCATCTAAAACAGGTTGGGAAAGGCAGTTTTTAACATTGCACTTGGTGAAGTAATCGTTGAGTCATTGGTATTGAACCCTGTGAAACCCCTGCAGTCCCACACGGTGGTCATTGTGCGCTACTTGGCTGTAAATATCTTACTTATTGCACCTTTAAGAGGTGAAAAATCGAACATCTGATGCCCAGCTGAGGGTGTGAACGGAGGCGGCTGTAATCCTCCCTGTGTATGTGTGTTGCATATGTCTGTATGTGTGTGGGTGAACAGCATGTATGTGATTTATGTAGTAACTGACAACCTCTAAAGACTGATGTTTTTCCCTTTATTATGGAAATGCCTTACAGATACAGCACAGTGTGTATGTTTCATTTATTCACTAAAATCCTTACTGCGTATTATGCACCACTGGAACTGTGCCAGGAACAATACAATACTGTATCCTCTGAACAAAAACTGTGAAAAAATACTACTGCAAAACATTTCTTAAAAGGATTTCTACCATTTGCACTTGTGAATACGGAAGATGACATTTAAAGAGCCATGTTGAGAAATACGAGGGTTCTGATATTCCCCAGTTAAGCCACGGGATGATTTGTAGTGTTAATATATTTGTGACACAACATCAGCAGCATCATCTGTGGGGAGGGAAACAGCAGAAAACAGTGAAGCGGCAACATCCAAAGTGTCAATCTGAGGGAATTTCAGAGCAATACAGTCTGAACACTTTTATTCTCTCAAGGTGTTTCTCTGAGGTCTCAATCCAAACTGCTATAAAGTTGAAGTGTGATGGGATGTTGATTTCAGAATATTTCAAAATGTTATGCACTTTTTCAAATGGTAGATAACTCAATTTGAATTTAAGCGTTTAGACGTAGTAACATTTTCTAAATTTATTAGAGGATAAACACTTTGAAATGCACCATCTCGTTTTTAAGGGGGATCCTCAGGCACAAAACATGGAAGTTAACATTTAAGCACACAAATAATAATGACGATAATAAATTAATCGTTAGAGTTGCAACAATTAATCGACCAATCAATTAGTTGGTAACAGCAAGATGGCCGCTGCTGTGTGAATGTGTGATGCATGCTTCATTTGCATCACTAGTTAATTTCAACCAGGGTCTGTAATCTCTATATAATTAGTGTTCAGGCCAAAGTTTTGGGTTGCTCTTGTCTTAATTTGGTAATCTGGAGCTGTAGTAGTACCACAAAGTGTCTCTTCAGGCAATTTTGGATGCCCTACAGCAGATCAAATCTGGAATACTTGGATGAGATGTGAATCTGGGGTTGTTTTTCACCCGCTGGCAAGCACCATCGTTAAACTGGGGAGGATGGGCTAACTTTGAATGTTGTGTTTACTGACAAATCCTACTCATTGTGCCTTTAACTAACGAAAGAACCATTTAACAACCCAACAGGACTCCATGCTGTGGCAGTGAGACAAACATAGACGCTTCCTCTCAGCTTCTTCTCAGCTGCGGAGGGAAGAAAAGCAAAGATACTTCGTGGACTGACTTTACTATAATTGGACATCAAAGCGTTTCTCCACTGCATCACAGTAAAAGACTCTTTATGGTATTTAAGGATAATGGATTGGCTGCACGATTACCATAAACAAATCAATCAATGCTCCTCCGTGATGGAGAAAACGTGAGCTCCAACGCTGGAAAACGGCTGCATGTTTTCACACAGCAATCCCCGATGACAGCACTGGAACCGGCATCACAGCGCTCGCAGTGATTGATATCCTAATACAAACACACCTCTCAGAGGAACGCTTGGCTGATTGTTGTGCATTCATGGCATCGCTTTATGTATAACAGCCATCCAATAAGCGCCGGGGCTCCTGAATGAGATGCAGCTCGGAGGACAGCGTCCGTTCGAGAACACGTGTAAATCTAACAGGTATCTATCAGAAACGCGCTTTGAATATTTTGCTGCTTGAAAGCTTTAGTGATAAACGGCGTTTCAGTGGGGTGAGGCTGGGCGTAAAGAGTCCGCTGAGAGGTGAGACCCCCTCTGAATGCCAGTGGTCTGTAAAATAACAGGCTCACCGCTGTAATGTGGCCGCTGTGTCCACTGGGCATCGTTTTCTGTAGCTAGCAATCCTCTAACCGCTTTAGAGCTGCACTAATCAATAGTTTTATATTAACAATAGAACTTTACTATGTGTAATATGAAAGAGGTTGCTCGTAATGACGAATCCTCTGAATTCTACATCTACAGAGCATTTTAGCATGTTTCAGGTAATTATTTTGGTTTTACGGCCCACAACTTCATTCTGTTTTTCAGCAAAAAAGCTCTGATAAACCCACTGTTCCGCCAGATATTTCCCTCAGGAGTTAGTGAGGACCAAACACAAACAGCGTTAAAAGAAGAGTGAACATTGAAATCATAAGGAGACATAAACAAGACTCAAAATGAATGCTAATGTCGCTCTGTGTGTCTGCTGGATGTGTAAATAGGCAGCTGTTTGACAACACGTACACCATAACAACTTTACAATGTGATGAGTCTATATTGTGGATATATCTTTTTGCACCAATCTCAAAAACATCTTTTCATACTATTTTTTATAATTGCATAGCGCCCTGTTTTTGATGGCGTTTCTGTTACTATAATTCATTTTTTTCTATGTTCTAGATATTCTTCGTCGCTGTTCGATGAAAATCCTGCATCTTCAAAATGTTAACTTCTCACATCATCGCCGAGAGCGCAGGACGCACCGAGGAAACTAGGCTAAAAGACGCTCACCGACAGCCAACCGTCGGGACAATTTATTCTGGATCTTAATTACTTTTATTTGTTTTTGAAACGTGCTATATAGATAAAGTTATCATTGTTATTATTATAGTAAAAGCTCTTACTCACACAGCTGACTGAGATGGTTCATTTCAGCTCAGAATGAATCACTATAAAATTGAGTCACTGTTAAAAAAAGCTGAATGCATCTTTTGCACGACCACTCACCTGCAGAGCCAGCAGCTTCTCACTGGGCTTAATGTGTCGCTGTATCTCGCATGCCACGGGCTGAATGACTTTAATACCGTCTTCATAAAACACGTAGAACATGTTGCCAATGCCGAGACCTGGAGAGAAAGCAAAAACAGCCCTGTTACACACACACAGAACAGACCTAAAATAGCTTCTAAGGCTGCACAGTGTGAACATTTGCAGCGGAAATAAGCCTACAACACTGTTATCTACTCTCAAAGCATCAAATCATTTAATCCCTCTCATCACAGTTCAGTAACCCTATTACAAAAATTCAATTAACTCAGTTTAATGAATGCTATAGTGAAGTAGTCTAGACGTACCTTCTTCTCGCCACAAAATGTTTGCCACTGTGAGGGAGGAAAAAGAGGAAAGTGCGGTTGAAAATCAATGCAACAATCAATGGGGTCCCTTTGTGAGAGCTAACACCCAAACACTAACTCCTATTGAGGCGAAGAGGAAAGCAGGCCGCATGAAAGTTTTATGGAAACTGTCTCTCTGACACCTAGCGCAACAAACAATCGATAGAGCCCTCTGCTTTGGAAATAATTTGATACCAAACACTGGAAAATGGAGTGCAGTCAACAAACTACGAGTGCTGTAAAACAGTTTATGATTTTTGGATGCTGCAACAAAGTATGCGGAATGAAATAATTCTAGATCATCATCCATCAATACGAGCTGTATGGATAAGCCGCCTTAGACACCCATGAGTAGTCCACAGGTTTCAAACTCGAATGATTATCATAAGTCATTAGGAGGGATTAGTGTGCTCCTTCTAACCAGTTTCGGCTCCTATAACAGGTAATTTCTCATTAAATTCACTTAGAGGTGACTAATGATGTGAAATGTCGAATGAAAGCCACAAAAACACCCTGAGTGCTTTAATGGCCGGCCTAAAACGCAGACCAGCTGTTGGCTTTCAAAGCAGCCAGTGGGCACTCAGAGAGAAAAGATGCCATTACTTAAAATTACACGACTAAAGAGTGATGTGGTAAGCAGAAAATTTAGAGCCATTATAAAGTTATTTCCCATGCAAATTCTGCTACTCAATCATTCTTATCCTCCGCCACACCGGCAGCACCGCTATCCTCTCACACTGGCTTTTTAACTGTGACCTTCTCTCTCATTGTTCATCTGTCCCCCTGCTTCCACCCCATCTTCCATTTTCAGGCATTTTCAGCCTACAAACCAATCTCCAGCCCAATTCACATCCGATTCTAATCTCGCCTCTATTGCGATGCTCATTCCCGCAGCCTCTCGCTCGACTGGACAGATGCAGAGAAAGAAAAGGGGGGGAGACAAAGCCAACGAGACACCACTGTGCCGTTAGTCAGCCTTAATCTTTCAAAAGTGCTTTGTCAAGGGTTTCCTGTGCACCCTTGCATAACTTTTAGCTCATTAAAAGTTACACAAAAGGAGTGGGGTCTATAGATAGAAGGACAAAGAGGGAAGGAAGGAAGGGAAGGGCAAAAATAAAAACAATACAATTTATTTGAAATGTGCCAAAATGGAGAAAATGGAAAAGAGGAGTTGAGATGAGATCTTGTGTGCCCCGGTCCTTTCCAATAGCCCACAGTATTGATGCTATTCATCACTTGGCAGAAAGACTGTGGCTGTTCTGCGCATCGAAGGGGCCCATACATCAACTTCATCATCCATATAACAAAACAAGCCGGCTGCCACTGTAGGCGGTGAGTTCACTCTTTCTGGCCGTAATAACTGTGTTTCCACTGGGCTCCGAACATTGGGAACGCCACGCTCGCCAGCCAGCCTGGACTCTGCAGTTCCTACCCGTCAGCAAGGTTACATAAATTCAATTTGTTTGTTTACAAGAGCTGCGACAGCGGGCCAAACAGCCCATGGTGCTCACCATAGTGGCGTGGCAGTAGACGACGGATGCACAATATCGGTAGAGTAATTGGGTCACGGTAGATGCAAATGCAAAATGTAACTCGGGACGACCGCCTTGGGGCTTTCCAGAGATTATCCCAGATGTTTTTTATGGAAACTTTGACCCCTGCAGTGTGTTTAAATTCCACTTTAATTTTAATTCAAGCACCACATAAATACGTTATTATCGACAAGCTGCAAGTGTTGTAGTCAGTTATAATGAGGAAGCAGAAAAACAATCTTGCAGTCTTCCTCCTTTTTTCTTCATCTGCACTGATACAAAACAAATCTCCTTTCAGTGCAGTGGCTGATAACATGCAGGGCAGGTACACCACATATCCATTACTGCAGCTTTGCCAACAAGTCTTCAGATGCACCTGCCAACACTCACTTACAGTACATCCAGGCCTGGATTAAGATGCCTCAGGACCCCCTGCTTTGGGTCTTAGCCAGAGCCTGTAAACCTGAAGATCAGCAGAAATTTGTATTTATCAATGGCGTCTCTAATGCTGTCTCCAATTCTGTTCCCTTTTTCTTAAATGTGTTTCCAATTTCTCTCCAAATCTACCACCTCAAATGTCCTCTTTTTAAATGAATTCTCTATAAAGAAAGTGTGTTTTGTTTTTCTAATTAAAATCAGGGATTACTTGACTGACTTCCTTAAAGGCTCTGAAATGTTCTTAATTAGCTTGACACTATATGAGCAATGGGGAGCTACACTACCACACGTTTTTTGGCAAAAGTTAGAAGAGCTCCAGCTGCAAAACTATTTAATAAAGGATACCTAAGGATGCTTAACTTTGATTTTAGTCAATTAATCATGCATAGATAATGTTATTTTGAAATACTTCGATTTGAAATAAAGTTTTCAGAGGCTTTAAAGGATAAAGCTAGTAGTACTATATTTTTCTTAGTGTCAAATTATCTCATTAAAAGACCACAACCAACAATACGTCAGGCACTGTGGGCACTGTAGTTTTTATCAAACGTTACTCAAATTAGAGTAAATAGTGCATTTGTTGGGGACTGTTGAAAGGATGTCACCCATATTTTAATAGTTTTAGGACAACAAAGGAGCTCTATGTGCTCAATGGCACAGAGGAATACCGTTAAGATACACCAGGCTTTGGCTACACAGACGATACTTGTTACTAGGATCAACTCATGGTTGGTTTTGGTCTATTCATAGGATTTGTAGATAATAAGAAACATCAAATATCACCAGCTTTATCCTTTAAAAAATGGCTAAATAACTACTTCACAAAGGGACAGTAGAAAACAGTTAAGTACTCGAGATTGGTCTCGGTCTCAAGATCACTTTTTGAAGGTCTCTGTCTCATCTCGGAATCGACCGCATTTTTACTCAGTCTCGTCTCAGACAAAGAGGACTCTGGATTTTATTCACTGGTCTGGTCTTGATTTGGTCTCAACCCTTCAAAGTCTTGGTTTTGTCTTTGGTTCTGTCTTGATACATTCTGGTCTTGGTCGTGACTTTGACTCGGTTTAGGTGGTCTTGACTGGTAGAAAACTTAACATCCAGTGTGAAGAATTCAGAATCATAAGGCATTGTGATACCTTTCTTTGTCTCAAGTTTAAAGCACAGTGAGTTTTACAGGGTCAAAGAGTAGGTCATGAAATTGTAACTCTCACATGGTAAAAGGGAATTACAGGGTATATCTTTCTTGCTTAATTTGCAAAATGAAAAAATATTGAAGGTTTAAACAGTCGAGGAGAAGTCAGGAAAGGTCATTTTAAACGCTGGAATATTTCATGTCTAATTCAAAGAGTTTTTAACAGCCTTTTTCCATTGCTTTTAGCAACAATGTGCTGCATATATTTGAGGGGTTAATGGCCAGTTATTCCTGTGGTAACTTTGCTGACACCTCCTGCTTAAAACCCCAAAAGTTGTGAGGACTGGCTTTCACGGTTTGTATTCATACTGAAAATCAAGATCAAGCGAGCTTTTGCGCTTAAAGACTGAGGGATAACTTCAACAGGAAGTCCCCGGCAGTACCAGTTATAGTCATGTAGAGTAAGGAAGCTTTCAAAATAACAGGACTGACTGCAGAATTAGAGCTGGAAGCCTGCGGAGGACTGACGGCTGTATCATCTCTTTAAGAGGAAAAGTATTCAAAAGACTTAATCCTTGGAGAAAAATCCATGAGAGTTTCAAAAAAAGTTACTGGAGAGAGTTTGAATCATCGAGACTTGAAAAAAAAAAAGTGTATGTGCTCATCACAAACAAAAACTGCAATGGGAGACATGGAGAGGTAAATATCCATCTGTGCAATAAATCTGAACCACCTACAAATGCAGCCAATTAAACTGTTGTCAGGCTATAAAATATGCGTAATCAGTCACTATAAGCCCCACAGATGTGGGTCTATAGGGGCCTACTACACCCACTAGTAGGTTTTATCATCTATTCACATGGTAGATCACCGAAGAAGGTATAAAAGAACACAACAGCGACCTCTAGCGACCTTAGTAATTTTGGAATAATTAAGAGAAAGTCATGCGCTGTACTATAGACAGTGTTAAACTTTTTTACCTAAACCTAAAAGAGTCGTAGTTTTGCTGCTATACCTAACTGTTTTTTTTTTGCCTAAACTTAAAAAAGTTGTAGTTTTGTTGCCTAAACGTGACTTTTTTTTTTTGTTGCCTAAACCTAAAGAAATTGTAGTTTTGTTGTCTAACTTAACTGTTTTTTTGCCTAAAAGTAAAGAAGCTGTAGTTTTATTGCCTAAATGTAACTGTTTTGTTGCCTAACCCTAAAAAGCCTTTTTGTTTGTGTTCAAAACGTGATGTTTCATTCAGTTTCACAACGTGTTAGAACGTGTTGCTTTTAAAATTCACTTTTACAACCTAGTAGGCTCCCAATGACCCACATCTATGGTGCTTATAGCGACTGATAAAACCTATTTAATGACCTGATAACAGTGAAATCGGGTGCAGCATAATGGAAAAGGCCAGGTTTCTACTATTTCATCAAATTAACAATGGCTTTTTAATCAGATTTATAATGGCCTTTCTAATGGTTTTGCTTACTTATCTCACAAGATCAGTATTCTTATCATTAGTATTATTATTACATCAGTCTTTTACCGAATGCATCATCAGAAATATTCATAAGCTGTCATGTTGTAACCGGGGCTTAAAGGCGTTTAAACTTTCCACTGGATTTACAATATTCATTTCATAAAGCCTCTAGCATGAAACTCAGTCGACAGGCAGTAGGCTGCTGACACTGAGGATAGCGTCACTGCCTGGTTAGAGCTCCTTGTTGCTGACAGCGTGTCCAACTCTGTGTGAAAGCCCACTGTGATGGGGAGGGACACCGCTGATGGAAACATGGACGCTATTTTGGCACGAGCTGATCTTCTCTATTCAGAGGATATGGAGCAGACAGCATGGCGGACCGTGCAGAATAAAACAGCTTTGTGCCGACTTTGGTGTGCAGCCGTGGTTCCCATCTTGTGTGCCATCGAGGCCTGAGAGATTGCAGGGTTTTGTTCCAACCAATCACTCCACCAGCGGATTTCTCTGATTAGATCTCCCTCTCCGCCTGAATATGTGAATTCAAACCGTGCCGTGTTTGCTTGGAACAAAAGCCTTCAAACTGTTAAACGTCAAAAATGGTTTAGAAACACTGTAAAGAGTATTGAATAAAGGCAGAGGAGTATGTAGAAAATAGAGTTGGCTAAAGTATAGAGAGCACACAGCGAAAATAGAACTGTCTATACAACAGAAACAATAAAAGGTTGAAAAGGGGCAATAATGGGGATTTACTCGGATGAAATGATGTATTGTTTAGGGAGGTGAGAGGGGTACTCATCAATAACAGTGATACAACAATTATTTGCTAATAATAACTTCCACATTTCAAACAGGCTGTTATCCTACACTGTTTGTATCTATACCTACGAAAAGTAAAATCCCACAAAATCGATTTGTATGTAATGCACGCAATTGTGAACAAATATAAAGAGTGGCAAAAGATGTGTAGGGAGGAGGTCGGGGTGGATCGGTGAGTCTAAAAATACTAGATTTACGCCCGCTGTTCGTGTCCCGTGTGAAACCAGAAGTCAACGATGATTTATTAGTCACGTAACTTCCGTAATTCTGGTGTGGCGTAACCACAATCTTTTCCTAAACCTAACTAAGTAGTTTAGTCGCCTAAACCTAACCAAATTGTTTCCTGTGAAGGCAGAAATTTATTTTGAAAAGTCTGGAGAGGGAATATATGTCTTAACAAGTCATTAGGTGTCATGTGTAACATTATTTTCTAAAGAAGAGTAAATTATGTCAATAGGGTGAAATAGTCCGACACGGTTTTTGTTGTTACAGGAAATGTCTCAAGATTTGTCTCAGTATCTTGAGAAAAGACGAAGCATCCGGACCTGGATAAAAAAAAATGACACTTCAATTCCTCAAAAACAACTTGTGTTGTATTGGAAACCAGTGACCCCATCTGTGGATACGATTTAACAACTGACTCATGACTGAGTGGAGATGTTTTGCAGTGCGGTACTTTTCAGCCCACTAGAGTTTCAAGACTTTCAGATCCTGCTGAGGTATGTAAAGGTCATATATTACTTATGGGCCTCTACAGTGAGTCATGGAGTACTGAGTAAAGAAAACAGAACAAGGAGTAAAGAGTAGATCCTGGAGTCGTGAGTGGAGCGCAGTGCAGAACTGTCCTCGACCTAATGCTCATTACCTCATCTCACTCTCCTCTACACTACACTCTACACTCTATATTATTATGTTACATACACACCTAATTCACAAATTGGGCTACAATATAGGATATAGTTACCTGAATGTCAGTTTTACGGTACATAAAAACATGCTCAGTTGACAAAACAAACAGAGTCTTTAGGTATGGGAGATAAAGTAAACTGGTGTAATAACTATTTAGGTGTCCGCCAGCTGCTTGTTTGAAAGTTAAAAGAAGCTTGTCCTTTCACCACCTCTCAGCTTTATGTCTCTTTGCTTATTTTTTTACCTCTTTTTAAATGTATCTAATAATAAACTTTATTTATAAAGTTGCATTAACCTTTGCTAACCAGTCAACTGTTAGCTCATTAAAAATGTTTCAGCATCTATGTGTGCTGAGATATCCAATGTAATGTGGGAAGTCATTAATTAACAAATATAAGCACTGAAAAATTTCCTATCATAAATTTATTATTTGCATAAATTATAGGGTAATTGTTACAGCAAAAATATAATACATGTTGTGTCCTCTATGCTAATTACTGTTCTAATGAGAACCAATTAAGGATGAAATGGCCATAGAGTGAAACCTTAATCTTAGGCAACATACAAACTGCTCAGCACATCATCTACATAATAAGCATAGAATAACTGTATATTGAGATAATTCATGCACAAAGATAATAACTCCGAGTACACACTACATGAGAATCAAGCCGAATCTGAGCCCGAATCCCCCCTCCGTTAGCAAAGCCCAGATTTTTTGATGGTTCTAAAGATTATCCTTCCAGATATTCCTGTGGTGTGAGGTATGTTAAGAGTAAATATTAAACATGTTCAATATTTATGATCGGATATCCTGTTGTGTGTGGGGAACCCCGAGGACAACCGATGATGTAGTCACGTGGGACAAAACGATAGCCAATTGGGAACCAAGCTGACTGAAGAAGGAAGGAAACCACCGCCGTCATGGCGAACGCGGCTAATGAATGAGCTAATGCAAAACACAAAGCATGAAGTAATAGTAAGATGGAGCTCAGAAATGGAGGACCAACTTGCTAATTTATGGCAACATAAGTGTTTATTTAACGTGTTTCCATGACTTCATCCATCCATCCTTTTCAGTGCTTTTTAGTCGGGACTTTTGTTGTACATGAATAGAATCTGTTAGTGTTTGGTGTTCTGTTTTGGCCAAATAACTCCTCTCATAATAACAGTAATTTCACAGCTATTATTGTTATTATGAGAGTAAGTCTCACAATAACTGTTCAGAGGAGGATATCATCCTCTTAAGTACCACTTTTCTCTCTGTAACTTCATTTTCTTGCTTTCTGTCTTAACACTGGCCCACACTAAAAGATTTTTCAAATCTTAACAGATGTTGAAAATGTGAGAGACCCCACATATAATGACATGTTACGTTAAATTGTAACAGTTTTGTTTCTATAGTTTGTGAAGAGCAACGATTTGGCCAAAACAGCCAACCGCACACTGACAGACTCCATTCATGAACAACAACAACAAGAATCCTGACTCAAAATATCGGAAATCTCGCAAAATCTCTTGCGACTAAATGTCAAGCTTCAGCTAAAGAGGGCAAAGCAGCATCTATTTGTGCCGGTATATAAACTACACAGTACTCTGAAGGTCCCTGATATGAGGCATGAAGTGCAGCATAACATAGAGACATAAAGTTGAGAGACTGGATCAACAAACGCTCGTTCTTCTGAGGCCCGCAGATCCTCTGACACTGCAGAAATAATTGGCACATAGTGAAGGGCAGATATTTATGCCAGTTTAGCGGCAGACTGTCAGAGATGGATGGTGCTCAGCCTGCTGGTGACAGACTCTGTTAAAGAGATCTCACACTAGTGACTGACTGCTCAGGTTTTCCCAAACAACGAAGCGCTCGGGTAAATTTGAGAGAAAAACAATTCACTTTAGTGCTGCGCCTGTGAGGAGAAGGTTTTGACCTTCAAGCTCCTAGAAGGTGAATTCATCTAAAAAAGATCATTCATGCCTCACTCATCAGATCATGTTTCTCAGTTCATCTCTTGCTTAATACCTTATTCAGCCCTTTGACAACTGGCTTAGTTATTGGGCTCTGTCTCTTATTCGAGTGTCTGAATGAGAAGCCTAAGGCAGGTCATAAACACAATGATTCCACAGAATGAGATCATTATTTTCCAAAAAGTCAGATTTCTAAAACATTTCCAAAGCATAATCACAATGTGTCATCTGAATCTGCGTCTGGTTCAGATCAGTGGTATTAGATCAAGGGTAGTCTGGCGCCACAACATGCCCACCAGCAACGTTTGTGGGATCAGAGTATGAAACTCTAGGTTCAAAGCGTCTTTTGATTCTGCTACTTGTTGAAAATCATCTGACGAAGTAGTGCAAACCTTTGTTTTGGAGGTTATGAGTACATACAGTGTGTTGGGTCTTATGCTAGAAAACCAGAAATACTAATGCTTGAAAAAGTATGGGGACAAATATGTTGAAAATCATCTGATGAAGTAGTGCAAACCTTTGTTTTGGAGGTTATGAGTACATACAGTAGTGTGTTGGGTCTTATGGAATGATGATTTCATGCCAATAGTTTATACTGTCCATGATCCTGGGTGTAAGTCGATGTTTAGGTGTTATATTAGGAACGGATGGTTTGGGGAGTTGGCTTTAAACTTATGCATTATGTTAGACATGATTCATTTTAGATATGTTTGTTTTGGTTAAAGGGATAGTTCAGGTGTTTTGAAGTGGGGTTGTATGAGGTACATAGTCAGTGTATTACCGATAGTAGATGCCGGGCGGCACGCCCCCAGTTTGGAGAAACAGACAGGAGTTACCGCACGGAAGCAAAGCAATGTAATGCTGTGGATGGGAGCAGCAGCAAAACGTATTTTAGACACCTAAAAGAAAGGCTCATCTAAAAAATGTCAACATCACTTTAAGTTTACACTATATTTAGAATATCTTTGCAGGTTTACCTTGCTGCAAGACAGCTATGCAGTTTATGTTTCCGGCGAGGAATTGAAGCTGTTTTCCATGATCTTGTCAAAGCAACCAGACTCCATTGAAAAAAAAAAACAGTAATTTTATCTCGCAGAATATGGCAGCTGCTGGTCTGCTGCTGCCTCAATCGGTTAGTTTTTTTTGCACTATTGTGTGATTTTGGTGCTTTAAAGGGTTAGTTTGGATTCATCAAATAAAAACTCGCCAACAATTTAACTGTTTGCGGCAGCGGTAAAGCAGCAACTCTGGTGTTCTGCGAGGTAAAATTGCAGGTCTTTTTGATGGAGTCTGGTGGCTTTGGCGAGAGCATAGATCGATACAATGGCTTCAGTTCCCCTTCGGAAAGGGGCTGTCTGACTGCAAGATAAACCGGTGACATTTTTTTAAATATAGCGTACACTTAAACTGATGAAATACGTTTTGTCCTCGTTCAGAGCAGTACATTGCTTTGCTCCTTTGCTGGTACTCCTGTCTGTTTCTCCAAACTTGGAGCGTGCCGACCGTCATCTACTGTAGGTAATACACTGACTATAGATAATACCTCATATAACCCCACTCCAAAACACCAAAACTATACCTTTAAGGTCACACCTTCGTTGATTACATTATTTCCATAATTTTTGTCCCTGTAGTATCTCCCTGAAACCAGGATGTCAAACCACATGATCTACAGACGGGTAATAACTGGACCAATGGCTTTAGAGAGCCTCGCCATATGGAGCTAATCTGGATTCATGTCCTCCAGCCTGGAGGTTTGAAGGAGGATTCTGACATGACTGTGATTTAAGTGACATAAGTGGGGTACACAGATGTTCTAAATAGATGACTTTTTGATTAGATTTTAGTCGGAATTGGTCAAAAAGCTTGCACTTTAACAAATGAGAACTGGCATGGCACCTGAAGGGAAAATGTTCCATCTTTTATGTGGATGTCCAATCAGTGTTGATGGTAAATGTAGTCAATTGTAGCGATAGATTCCTCAGTGTGTGCCATATTGACCGAGAAAGCAGAGTTCTCCTGCTTGCGCAGCTGTGTTGACAGAGCCTATAGGATGCATTGCGAGCTGCATTTTTCATCGGCCGTATACTCTCGCTACTACTTACTTTCGCTGTTGGAAACACAGCTAGTTTGCAATACAAGCAGAGACTTAAAGGAAGTTCTTTTTTTGAGTGGCATCTAGAGCATGGCGCCCCCTGGTTGCCAAGAGAAATACAATCTGAAATAGCAGCCTGTAGTTCTTCCTTCACGTCGAATGACGCCACTGACTGAATGCAGGAAGAACAGCATATTTTGCAGCAGTAAAACGTAGCTGTCTCACACTGAGGAATTAATTGCTTTAAAGAGGACCTATGTGCTTATTTTCAGGTGCAGACTTGTATTTTTGGGTTTCTACTAGAAGATGTATACATGCTTTAATGTTAAAAAAAAATGCTTTACTCTTATACCCTGTTTGAGCTCTGATTGGTCAACCGAACCAAACCCTTCGGACTCTGCTCCAGCTCCGCTCTAACTAGCTCTATTTGAGGGCGTGCCAAACTAGCCGTTATGCTAATGTGTTACTTGGTGACATCACCATGTTACGGAAGAAAAGGAGGGACTTCAAGCAAGGCGTTTCAGGCAGTTCAGGAGCAGTGTTTCTGTTCGGGAGAGTAATTCCCTCTTTAGCCTGGACTTTGAGCTTTGTAACTTTGCAGACCAAAAAAACGATATAACAAACCAAAGGAAAGAGAAAAAGCACAAAAGCACAATAAGTTCCCCTTTAATTGACTACATTTACCATCAAGTCTAATTGGACGTCCCAATAAAAGGTTTTGAATTTCCCCTTTAAGTGCATGAAAACACACTGAGTGAAACACGGTGTATGATAATGAGACAGAAGGATGATATCCAGAACAGGTGAAGTCTGGCCAGCTTGCCTAACTGCTAATGTTTTCTGGCTCTGTCAGTGAACGACATTACTAATACATAAGTTAATTCTAATGAGATTTCAAGTGCATTGGCTGCGTTTGGCATCTGCTTCTTCAGTGAGCCAGGTTTTACAAATGCAGGTTACCTCTGCCCCACCATGGCTGGATGCCATTTTCAGGAAGGTAGGCAGGAAATTGACCAAGTGAAGACGGGAATAGCAATAGACTTTGTATCCCTAAATGGAAAATTTCATACTAAAGGGAATATGCTTAAAAGCATATATAAAGATTTTCCTACGCTGTGTGATCAACTGGAAAACCTGAGTGCTGATCCTGACAGTGCTTGTAGAAAAAAGACAGTGTAATTAATGGGTGACCTGCAGCTGAATCAATCTTCCTCCTCATTCTGTTTCTAAGGTCAGGTTACCTCGACAGAGAACAACTAACATTATAAGAAAGATTCATTTGGTATTACATTAAGAGATTTATAATGAAACTCATTGCTATCTCATAAATGTTAATTGTAATAATAATTTACCATCTTGTTTTAATTATTGTTTTATCTGTATGTGATTGTAATTATGAGCTTTAACATGTTTGCTTTCTCTTTATCTGGATGAATTGTTCTTGTTGGTTGGATTGAGGTTAATAAAATGTTTGTTATGTATGTTATTGTGTCTATTGTATGTTAAGACCTTGAAGAGGGTTTTGAATCTAAAAGATTTTGAACCACCACTTTTAAACATGTGGAATAAATTAGCATTAACTATTGGAATAACTCTTTTTGAAAATATCACAACTACATTGTGTCTGGGGAAATGTGCGGGAATAATTTGAGTGTGAGATTCACACTGAATATCTGAAGCGGTTGCCACCAGTGAGTGTGTGAGCATGAAGCGGCAGGGGGTGTGTAAACTGCAGACGGAAATTAAAGTAACACATCCAACAACTTCAGCTGCTTTTAATGAACAGAGCTGCATGCTCTGAACATTCACTGCAAGATCAGCTGCAACCAAAACAATGGGTGTTTTCCATTATTAATATGTTTGTAGTGACAGCTGTTTGTTAAACATGTAAACAGAAAAAAAGGAAACAGTTGCATTGTTCAAAGATACTTGTTGTGTTAGCTGTGTTAACACTGAACATCACAATATAAAGTCTGAGATGTCCTCGTCGCTCTGTTCCGGCCTTAAACACTGAAATATTGACGGCCGCTGGCAGCTTTCCTGGAAAATATCACCCAGTCGCCCCCTTATTGGAGAGCCTAATAAAAATATCCGTCCATCTCCAGTGGCTAATCAAATGCCAGGATAATGCAAATGACAAGAGAGGGTCGAAAATCAAACCGGCAGCTTCCTCACAGATTTAATAAGTTCTGTTTGTTTGTTTCACCTTCTTATATGAGAGGTCGCACAGTCATAAACAGGACTGCACTCAAATATTAGTCAGTTTCTCTCCATACCACTCACGCCTTCATACATCTGAAGCTCATTTGATTTTATATTTCCTTCACAATTACTGATTGATAAATGCACAGCTGTTTAACTTTTCCTCATACAACGTATGATATCTTATGAAATATTTCCGAAAAAATGTCCTGCAACACGTGTCAATTTCAGCTTGCTACATGCATACAGTCTTTTCGAAAACAAACTTCTGTATTCACAGGAAACAACTTGGTTAGGTTTAGGAAAAGATCGTGGTTTGGGTTAAAATAACACCAGAAGTGGCGTAACTTAAATACGGAAGTTACGTGAGAAATAAATCAACGTTGACTTCTGATACATTTATAAATTGTCTTATTTTCTGTTTTATTTGTTTTGTATGTTTATGCTTCATGTGAAGCATTTTACATTGCCTTTGTGTATGAAATATGCTATATTAATAAACTTGCCTTTAGATTCTGAATGGACACAATTTATTAAATAGTTTACTTTCGTCATCTCACCTCTCTCTGCTCTCTCTCTGTGCACACACAGAGTTGTTAGCTGTAAAGTACTTCGTGATCGACTCGTGTTGAAAGCACTTTAGAAATAAATTTGACTTTACTTGACCTTTTGTGACTATTAAACCAATTACACTTGTAAAGCTGAACAAACTGAAAACAAGTCCTTTCTCTGTGTCTCTCTCTCATCCCAGACCACTTGTGACTTCAATGTGGAGCAGAAGCAGTGTTTCTGTGGGGGAGAGTGACTCCTTTTGGCGTAGACTTTGGGCTTTGTACTGTAACTTTGCTTTTACGTGCATGAAAAACTTTATAACACACTACAGGAAAGGGAAAAAGCACAAAAGCATGATAGATCCACTTTAACATAATTACTGGAGGAAGGCAAAGTGAGACCTTCTTGAAATAATTCTGACATAACATAATCACAGCAGGTACAAATTACTGTTACAGATGTGAGTTATATTAGATTCAATGTCAATTAGCAAAATTTTTCAGCTGAAAAACAGGCCTGAAAATGTGCTCTTTGATATGTAAGATCTCAAAGCAACATGAGACAACTAACAGATCTCCAAAGAGACAAAATCACCTGTGATCAAAACTGCACAGGCATCAGTCCAAAAAACGATACAATTACGTAGTATTGCAAGGGAAAGACTGGAAAAATATACATAACATATACATATGGTTACATGCTTTAATGTTCAAAAAACACCTTACCTTTCTCATACCGGATGCTGTGCTGCAGCTGTCTAAAACCCTTGGTTAATCTAACAAAACTCTTTGGACTCCTCTCCAACTCCGCTCTAACTAGATTTGTTTGAGGGCGTGTCAAACTAGCCGCTGGGAAGGTATTGAGCAAATATGTTACTTTGTGACATCACCACATTACGGAAGGAAAGACAGGACTTTCTTTGGGGCAGAGTAACTCCCTTTAGTTTGGACTTTGGGCTTGCAGGACTTTTACATGTACAAAAACTATATAGCACACTAAAGGAAAGGGAAAAAGCACAAAAGCGTAATAGGTCCTCTTTAAGTTAAACTTATTATCAGGATAATGTAACAATTAAAACTTCTATACTGTCATTGCAAACGTGCATTTTTGAACAATATAAAAATGACATTTGAGGACTCCCTTCTGAAGTAAATAACTTGTGAGGGATTATATTTTAAGGAGCAGAGGTGATGGTTTCAGAGGTTGAGGGCTGCAGGCGGTGTGAGCTGACACCCCACATCAGCCTCAGGCTCAGTCCAGGGAAGAAAGATAGTCCGCTTCCATTTACTCACTTAACTAGTTTCTGAATAAAGCTGGCATTCTCGTAGGAAAAGTACAGTGGGTCAAGTATGCAGTCAGTCAGATATTCATGCCAGACCACGGCAGTGTAGTAAAATCCGTTTTTTTTTCTCTCTACCTTTCGTAATGTCATAGTGCAGCCACGTCTGTCTGTGCGCTGACATCCCTTTGAACTCCTGTCCTGTGGGGTTGCTCACACCAAAAAGGGTCTGCAATATCCATCTCCCAGCACCATTTTGGCCCGCGGTACAGCTTCAAAAGCTTCAAAGCACACGAGTGACATCCGACCTCAGCGAGCATGATCCTCTGATGCGTGACAGACTGGGAGGAGGAAGTGTCATAGTACCGTGGGGATGACATCTAAGCGCGTTGGGTGTAGTAGAGGTGCGGTGCCAGTGTTCGCGTGATATGTGTGACTTGACTGTAAAGTTGCTAAGTGTGCTGTTTGGGAACCCTAATTACCCGAAGGGAAGAACAACACACTAACAACTGGTCTTGAACCCCAAAGACAGATTCTGACATTTCAGAGAAGGTCAACGTTAATTACCGTGTGAGGCTCTATTCACAGGGAGGTACCAGCGGAGATTGTTTGTGTGGAAAAAATGCTTCCAAATTTGAATAAGAAGGTTACTTGTGTCAAAACCCCAATGTTACACGGTTACATATTGACAATGCCAAATACCACCTTAATCAATTAAGACTGTATGCATGCCAGAAATCACTGATGTGGAGCATGACAGACAGGGAACAGTGGAGGTGGTAGTGTTCAACAATTAGTTGATTAATCAACTGACAACAACTGACACCAATTGAATCTGTGTCTGCCAAACACTCACAGGTTTCACCTTATCAAAGATGAGGAGGATTAGCTCTTTTACTTTGATTTATGTAATTGTAAATTTAATATCTTTTGGGTTTTGGACTGTTTGTAAAGCGTCGGTTTTACTTTCCACAAGGACGGTCGCACGGACATGAGCTGACGTGGAATCGTGACGAGGAAACGTCTGGATCTTTTTATATTTTGTGAGGGTTTCTCCTCGCGGCAAACCAACATTCTCAAAGCTCCGCAAAGTTCTGCATTTTCTCCGCCAATCCGCTTCCACGTTGTTAGAAAAATTTGGGACACGCGAAGGGCCGTGTCTGATGGTGTGACATCACTTTGGCCGAATGCAGCAACATAAATCACGTTTAAGACAAAACAAGAATGCTGTAGATTACCTCAGACTCGGATTATTTTTTAATGGGTGTTTTTACTATTTTTTTTTTTATTTTATAGACTTAACAATTATTGAACTGAACATTAAAACCCGGGTAGAGCAAAAATAAGTTTATCAAACCACAGAAAAATGTGGTATTACCCACCCAACCAAATTTGATTGATTAAAAAAATTGGCAAGTATATAAAATTACGTTTAAAAATGCTCAAAACAATTTATCCTCCGTTTTACAGCCGCGACAGAAATGTCGGAAAATTATGAAAAATGCATATCATATTGCAATGCAATCATGATTTGCAACTGTGATGTCTTCAAATGCTCTTTTTGTCTCACTAACAGGCCAAAACGTACTAATTTTACAAGGATATGAAACAAAGAAAAGCAGCAAATCTTCACATTTGAGAGGCCAGAAACAGTGAATTTATATTCTGTTGATTAATCAATTAAACGACTTATCGTTTCAGCACTAATAAATTGCAGCTCCAGTGTATCTCAGCATTGAGCCGATAAAATGTGAGAGTCTTTCTGAGTGGATGAAGGTGTGCATGAACAATTGTTCCTGCTTTCAAACCAGCAGACGAAGAGGATACGGCATCACCATTACTTCCCTCGCAGAGGCTCTATCACTACATCACAGGATATAAACTATTAAAAACTGACGGGATAAATTATTAAGAGTTCCATTTGCATGGCTCCATTATCCCCCGGATAAAAACAGACGAGCATCATGACTTATACATACAAGTTTTGCGCGCAGAGTCCTCCACAAATAGCGATGAGATGTCCTCGTCTACGCCAGCGTCATTCTTGGCGATGCAGGTATAGGCGCCGGTGTCCTCAAAGTGCACGTTGCTGATGTGCACCTCGCTCCCATTAGCTTTGAGGAACAACCGAGAGAGAACAGACAAAAAAAAAAACAGTTTGCTTTTCAGAAAGAGATAAAAGGAGACATCCATCCTCTGCTACCATTACTGTGTTACATAACAGTGCTCTAATATGTTAGGAAGGAAGGTGAGAGGTTTGTTTCAGGGAGAATCAAAAAGGTAGGAGTTCAAAGTGAGAATGTGGCACATGTCTGCCACTCGCTGTGTTTCTGTGAGCACTGGGAGAGGTTTCTAGTTTAATGCTTTTGTGTGCAACCTCAAAGGAAAACCATGTGGCTTTGCTGTTGATTGAAAGAACTATCAGGAAATTTTAAACTTTGCCTCAGAGTATCTGATACTGGGGCAGCACTGATAATTAAAAATCATCACTTTTACTGTTATTGAAGTATATCTGATAATGTATCTTGATATAGATTCTAGTTTGCATCGCCCAACCCTATTTTACACATACAGTGGAAACCGCTTTAATCACAAGGTTGGTGTTTCGATCCCTGGTACGTACTGTCTACTGTCTGGTTAAATGCAGAGGTCAAATTCCATGTACTGTATGTACCTGTATGACAAATCTAATGACGTTTTTTTTGTTAGGACCATGTCTTTTTGCTCTTTAAACTATGTCCCCAAACTCTTGGTGCACTTTCTCGGAGCGTTTACTGTTGCCGCGGATGGGTTTACATTATAGTTAATGGAACGCCCGGTGCGTTTCATACCGCCGTTAAAGGGTGCCTTGTGTGGCAGTACCAGACGCCGACGGCTGTGACAAAGCCTCTGTATTTGACGCCCTGCGAATGACGAAAAGACTGAAGCACCTGTGGTTGAATCCGCCCTCGTCAAGTGGATTGATAATGCCTCGTCACGTAATGCACCCTTAATGTGAAACTCTGCCGGCTTTCGCAAAGGTTCATCTGCATGCATCGCTT
>CAKALG010040269.1:0-12942 GCA_916700815.1 Helicolenus hilgendorfi | reverse complement strand
GTAAACCCACCGGCGTTATTATTAGACGTCAGAGCAACTGACGTAGTATAAAGAAAGAGAAAGTGTGCATAGGGCGGGTGGGAGGGGACTTTCTCCCATGAGAGTGCTGTTGTGCCATAAGAAACCAAGTCAACTTTGACGTATTTTACTGTAATTAGGTAACTTCTTTAATGCCAGTTATAAACCACCATCTTTTCCTAAACCTAACCTAAGTAGTCATTTTGTTGTGTAAGTAAACCTAAAAAATATTTATAAAAAAAGGAAATTATTCAATTTATTTTAGAAATTACATTTATTTTGAGAAGAGACTGTATGCATGTAATGAGCGGGAACTGACACGCCGTCAATGACACGTTCACAACTGTCACTGGAGGGGAACATAAAATGTCATAATTTGAAGCGTAGGGCCACTGACCAAACGGAGGTGTTTGGGAGTGAGAATGTGTTGCATCATCGTCATCGTCATCGTCATCGTCATCGTCATCATCATCATCCCCACCACTATCATCATCATCATCATCGTCATCATCACTGTCGTCGTCGTCGTCGTCATCACTGTCATCATCACTGTCATCATTATCATCGTCATCACTGTCATCATCATCAACACTGTCATCATGATCGCCATCATCATCATCATCATCATCATCATCACTGTCATCATCATCATCACTGTCATCATGATCGTCATCATCATCATCATCACTGTCATCATCATCATCATCATCATCACTGTCATCATCACATCTTCATCATCATCCCTGTCATCATCATCATCATCATCATCACTGGCATCATCATCACCACTGTCATCGTCATCACCGTCATCGTCATCACCGTCATCGTCATCATCGTCATCATCACCATCATCATCATCACAGTCATCATCATTATCGTCAATGTCATCGTCATCATCATCATCGTAATCGTCGTCATCGTCATCACTGTCATCACTATCATCGTCATCGTCATCGTCATCGTCATCACCGTCATCGTCATCACCGTCATCGTCATCATCGTCATCATCATTGTCATCGTCGCCATCGCCATCACTGTCATGGTCATCACTGTCATCGTCATCATCACTGTCATCGTCATCATCACTGTCATCGTCATCACTGTCATCGTCATCATCACTGTCATCGTCATCACTGTCATCGTCATCACTGTCATCATCATCATCACTGTCATCGTCATCACTGTCATCATCATCATCACTGTCATCGTCATCACTGTCATCGTCATCACTGTCATCATCATCATCACTGTCATCGTCATCATCACTGTCATCGTCATCACTGTCATCGTCATCACTGTCATCATCATCATCACTGTCATCGTCATCACTGTCATCATCATCATCACTGTCATCGTCATCACTGTCATCATCATCATCACTGTCATCGTCATCACTGTCATCACTGTCATCATCATCATCACTGTCATCATCATCATCACTGTCATCATCATCATCACTGTCATCGTCATCATCACTGTCATCGTCATCATCATCAACGTCATCATCATGTTCATATTCATCATCGTCATATGGATGTTGCCATCATTGATATCATCATCATCTTCATTGACATGCTAATGATTTGCGCTTTTTGTCTTCCCTCAACTCCTTTTGCCAAGTTACACACATATCTGCACTGTGAGGTACACACACACACACACACACACACACACACACACACACACACACACACACACACACACACACACACACACACACACACACACACACACACACTCCTGCCCATAATCCCCTGACCTTTTTTGTCAGGAGTTTCTGGAAGCCTTCCAGAGGAGAGTTATGATGTGGCCACTGCCTGCTGCGACAGAGGGAGCAGAACAACTAGCAGAAAAACACTCCAAAGGACAGAGGATGATAGAAGTGATGTAATGAGTTCTGCACCGAGAGAAACGGAGGAAAGGACAAACATAGCACGCACGCAAACACACAAGAAAAGGAGACAGCATTTTACCTCGACGTGCCTCATATTCATTTCCTGCTCGATTTTTTTGTTTTCTTTTACCCCATTTCCTTTTGCCAATTGAATTTTTATATTCCCTGTTGGGGAGAAAACTATTTCTGCAGTTGTCCAACTTACAGACACTAGACTGTAGTAATCACTTCCTCCCTCTAATTTCTGCTGCATAATGTCCTGTTTCCCCGGGAATGTATTGTCTTTTCATCTTTAATCATACACAAGGAAGGTATATTGGGAGGTAAACACACCAATTTTTTTTAATTATTATTTTAATACAGTCTTTTAAAAATATAACACGTTGTTTCATCAAAGGAACCATACTGGTGCATTATTTACAGTAGAGTACATTAAAGCATAATTGAGCCACCTTTATAAGCAGTGTTTGTTACTGTGATTAAGTTCCTTTAAAGTTGAGGTTTTTCCCTGAGGTGTATACATTAATATGTCCACCCCCCTGGGTTGTGAACACTTTAAACACACACACACTGTAGGAACATTCAGAGACCTGCTTTCTCTCACTCCCCTCACAGCTGAAGATGTTTTTTATTCTCTCGTCTCAAGAGGTAACGCTTCTCTATTTTCTTGCTTGGTTAATTTTTAATTCCGCATAGACTCACTGATCTCTCCCCGGACCCCGAGTCCCTCAGTGGTAAAAACATCAGTGGGATAAACGATGTGTGTGTGCTGCTGCTGCATGTACTGATGGAGATAGTTAAGGAAGCAAGATGAAAAAGCGTCATCTCTGAGATGCAGAAGATGAAAGTGAAAACCTTGTTTTGAAACGTGGGTTTGCAGCACGCCGTTAGATCTCTCCCAAGTCTTCTCATCCTTTTTGCCAGAACCACGTCGAGGGCTAAAGCCTTACAATACAAGCCCCCTCTCCGTTCTCCCTTCTCTAATCAGCCAGATGTAACACATTTTAATACGGCTAATTCCGCCGCTAACAGCAGGCTCACCACTCTCCTCTCCTTGACCTCATATTTCACAGATGCAACACATTCAGAGAAAAAACATTATTCCCGTGTTAATAGAAAACACGCCTCCCGCTTTGTTGCAATAAATAAAAGTCATTCCAGTGTTTTATTTAGCTACTGTCTTATTACACTGTGATTTATGGAAATGATTGAGGTGCAATTTTAAAGCTGAATCAACATCCTGTCCTTCACTTTTAACAGAACATGCATTCATTTATTTATGTTCACAAAGTCAAGGCGAACATTTTCCTATACAGATAAACAACTATGACGTGTTAACCTGAATTCAAATCAAAGTTTTAATAAAGCTTTTTTTTTATTAAAAAATGTCCAACCTAATACGCCATTTTTTATTTATTATTAGATTTTCTTCCATTATTATTAATCGCACCGGTTTTACCTCAACACGGTGTGACAGCGTAGATTGCCACTCTTGCATGTTGACAGTTCATCACCCGGAGGAAAATTAAAACCCGGCACTTTAAATATCCTGTTTCATTAACACCTATGCAGGATTTAAAATAGGTTAATAAATAAATAACATTTTTTTTTCCAATCACCACAAACATGTCACGGCCTTCATGTCGAAAAGAAAAAAAAAATGAATGGTTTGACGCCTCAAACTAACAAGGTCTCCGTGTTAAAAAAAAGCCAGTGTGCCAAGATTACTCAGACAAAAAAAAAATGAAAATTCAAGAGGTGGCCCAAAGCCCCCTAAAGTATTGAAATTTCATCTCTGGCTGTCACCTTCAATCTGTCATCTAATCAGCCCTTCTGCCTTCTCCACCTCCTCCTCCTCTTCTTCCTCTCCCCCCTCTCCTCCAGACATCAGGGAGAGTGGAAGCCCCAAGCCGGTGATGGTTTTCATCCACGGGGGCTCCTACATGGAAGGAACTGGGAATATGTTTGACGGCAGCATCCTGGCCAGCTATGGAAATGTGATTGTCATAACTGTCAACTACCGGCTGGGCGTCCTAGGTAAGGAACCTGCTGTACTGTGTGAAACACAACCACTGTTGTCAGATTGTTGTTTTTCTTTCTTTGCATCAATCTCTTTTGGTCAATTTCATGTGCTGTTGCTGGTATTTTCCAGTGACTTTAGCTTAGCATGAACACCTTCTTCCTACCTGTGTTCCTTCCGTCCATCTTGGTGATTCCATGTGCTGCTGCTGCTGATGGTGATATCCCAGAGAGCTCATGTTCAGCGTGAATCTGATTCTGTCACAGGAATTGGAGCTCCTCGCTTGGTTTCATTGGTGTTTTATGCTTGTTAATAACTGCTTCAAACTGGTTTCTGCGGCTAATACCTGCTCTTTGTCGGTTACAGTTCAGACATTTCTATCTAAAGGCTGGATTTCAATCGTTGTGAGGTCTTTGGGTTGTGATTTGTCCTTTTGTTATTGAGGTTTTTTACTTTCTGTTGAGCAGTTTATCATATAATACTGTCCATTGTTATACTGTACAGCTATTGTTTGAAATATTGTGGGAATAATGCGTCATACCAACCCAATTTACCTTGAAAAAGAAACACCATGCGAGCATTTGTCTGATGTTAAAGGCATACTAACATGATGTCGTTGTCATGTATCCCATATCTGAGCTCTCATTTTGATGATGTATACAGAACTTGACATACTTCATATCCATATCTTAGGCTACATCAGAATTTTTTTGGCGCATAACATGTTCCCGTACTGATACATGTGTGTGTTGAAAATGACACGTCTATCGCAGAGCTGACACTTGGACTCCGGATTTGGCCCAGTTACCACGCTTTGTGCATCTACTCGTCTACCCGTCTCCTTTCTTACACTTTAATCTACCGTGGCAACGTCTCCTCTGATCTGCAGTCCCTTCTTCTTCTTCTTTTTTTCATTTTCCTCCTCATCTATCTTATCTTTTCTCATCAGTCTAATGCCTGATTCCCTTTTCTCCTGTGTATGGATGTCACAGCCTTACCCCAGAGGGCAGGTAGATATTGCGACACATGACGGAAACTAAAGGTTCGCTGCCTCCGTCCTTAATGAGATTGTGCTGTCATTTGTTTGGATGGAAGGAACTGATTCCATTTCCACGTTGTTTTGGTTTCTGGGGTTTTTTCCTCCCTCTATCTTATTAAACCATAGCAGAATAAAGATATAGGGCAATATCCGCCTTTCACTCAACTAGAATACCGTTCGTCTGGGGGCATTCGTGTGTGTGCACATATTGGTGTGTGTGCACATATTAGTGTGTGTGCACATATTGGTGTGTGTGTGTGTTTACGGAGAATGAGCATAAAGGCTTAAAGGTAATTCTTTGAGATGTTTATAGCAGACATAGAACATGACACACAACATTAATGTTCTCTGCAGGTGGTCTGCATTGTTTCTGTGTGTTCTTTCAGCACTTATTCAGGCCCTGGTCTCTTTGATGTGACTTATCAGTGAAAAGCTTAATGTTTTCTTGCAGATAGTCTGATGAAATACTCATGGTTTGTGTTAAAATAATAACATAATAAACCAGTGTTACTAAATAACAACCGCCCCTGGCGGACTTTCTTATGTAACGGTTACATAACCTCGTAACAAGCATAACGGTGTTATGTAATAAGCGTAAAGAAAGTCAATGTTTACTTTTAGTAATGGGACATGAACAGCGGTCCTATGTTTGTTTTACCCATCCACCACCACTCCCACCCACCCTCCATGGACTTTCTTGCTTGTTCTACGTAACAGTTGGTCATTATATTACTACGTCACTTGCTCTGACCGAATGCAAAAACAAAAGTAGACATATTTGTGGTTGGCGGAAACGTACAATTTCAACATTTTTTCCTATGCCAGCGGAGTAACTGTGGTTCATGTCTCTTGGAGATATAACTGTCAGCCAGCCAGTGACTGGATGGACAACCCCCCTCAACAACCGCCCTTAGCGGACTTTCGTATGTAACGTTACATAACGTCACGTAACAAGCATAACAATGTTATGTAATAAGTGTTTAAGTCAACCTTTACTTTTAGTTTCACACAGGACATGAACAGCGGTCCTATGTTTGTTTGACCTATCCACCACTACTCCCAACCCGCCCTCCGTGGACTTTCTTGCTTGTTTCTTGCTGCGTTCCACTTGCCAGTGGAGTAACTGTGGTTCATGTCTCTTGGAGATATAACTGTCAGTCAGCCGGTGACTGGATGGACAACCATTCCCCCCACCCGTTGGCAACCTTCGAGCCCTGCCAGAACTACGATATTAAACAACGCACTCCATCATCTGCAGTTACAAATCATTCATTCCTTTTCAATACCCACTTATTCCATCTCGGGATCATGACGGGGACAGGAGACTCTGCCAGTGTGAAAGGACAAACACATGCGTCAACTCCTGTATACAGATGGTGATACAGTATAAACTGTGGATATACCTCACAAATATGAACATTTCTCAAGCCCAAAATCTCAAGTCCAAACCTGCATGTGTTCAGGGCTGAGATTCAAATCTTGGAACTTCCCGTTGTGAGGCAGCAGTGCTAACTTCTGAGCCAATTAATACTCACTTTATACTATTAACTAAATATGCATTTCCTGGTTCCAGTTTCTAATGTGACAATGTGTGTTTTCTATGTTTTGTCATCATAAATGTAATAATTCTGAGTGTTGGACTGTTGGTTTGACAACCAAAGCTATTTAAATACTTTTAGTTGTTTTCACTATTTTGTCACATTTTACAGGGTTAATAATAAATTGATTCATTGAATGATTGATAGATTTATAGATAATGAAAACAATATTAATGGCAAATGGTTATGATATTTATGTGGGAAAATGCTGTTGAGAACTGACATGTCGGTGTCGACACATTTTAATATCAGATATTTACAGCATCATGTTTACCATTCTCTTTTTCTATCAGAGACATCACAAAAAGTGTACAACGTGCCCACAAGATGAGCAAAGTAAAGGATAAATCAATCACGTTCTTACTTTTAATTATTTTATACGTGCCAGGATGAATCAGGTCTCTCTCTCTCTCTCGGTTTCTGATGTGCGAGCTCTTAACTGCTGCAGGCCTCATGGTGTTGAGGGAAACTGTATCCCTGCTGGTTAACATGAGGCGCCGCTGTTTGCTCTCAGATTAGACTCTATGTGTTTGTGTTTACCCCCATGGCAATGGACAAAAGCATACGGCTTTACCTCACCAAACATGTGATGGTGTGTGCGTTTGCGTGTGTGTGTATGTGTGTGTGTGTGTGTATGTGTGAGTGACAAGTACAGAGTGTGTACTCAGCTACAGTAGGTGTAAGATTCATAACCGCTGGGCTTTCCAGTCAGTCATCCACTCTTTAGTAAGTATGTAAATAGCTCTACTGCCAAAAATACCCATCTTTAACAAGCCATTAAGTCTAGTATTGAGTAAAGTACAACATAGACAGTTTTCATTTATTCCCCTTACATTGTCTCAGTACTTATTTGGAGATATTGCCATTGATTCTCAAAGTACGTGAAATTGAGCTGGAGGCATTTGGATCTTTACCACGGCATTTTCTACTCTTGGTCCACCTACTGAAGTTCATACCCAGGTTCCTTTCTTTCAGGATCTCTTAGGGAGGGGGTTATCATTACTTTGTTTTAATTTCACATGCAAGAAACTTAATTGATTGTGTATATTAATGACCTCACCTCAGCTTTACAAACAGCTAATAGTGCAAGCTTGTCCTCAGCTGTTTAATGTTACTTTGGTCCAGGTACAGAGCAAAAACACATTAAACTAGAATGGCACTCATTCTCACTCATTCAGCAGCCTTGTTATGTCTGTATAACGTTACACTACGTTGCCTGTCATCCTGTCATCTATCGCTTTTATCTTTCTCACCGCAGACGGTAAGCAGCTCTCGTACCTCGGAGTCTCGCCACACATCCACACACACCAGGAAAATATCAGTGTTACGCGTCATCAACGCGTCATCAACGCGCCATCAATGCGTCATCAGCGCGTCATCAGTGCGACATCAACGCATCATCAGTTACACTGCACATGTGTTACACCCTGTGGTCTTAATGCTCAGGCTGATCGGAATCCTTAAACAAATTGCTGAATCTGTATCGTGATCCAGATCCCACCAAAATCTAATGGATTGTTCATTGTGCTACACTCCACCCCTCCAAAAAAATTCATTCAAATCCATCACAAACTTTTGGAGTAATCCTGCTAACAGACAAACAAACCAACACCGGTGAAAACATAACCTCCTTCAAGGTCCATATCCATTTAGTAAGGTTCACAACAATGCAGCTTTTTTACTGGGTGAATGTTTACTGCAGTGGTCTCCGTGCACTCATGCGGAGATTAGTCCCGATGAGAGACATTTTTATAAAGTTAAGCCTATACAGACTTTTAGAAAGACCCATAAACTATGTTTTTCTCTATTTTCTACATAAACAGACCAACGTATACCTGCTAATGTAACATTTACGTGTCATGTCGACCAATCACATTGGTCAACTCATCAGCGCATGGAGAAGTTAGCTCTAACATGTGGTGTGGACTTTGAGGGACCTCATCAAAGCTCACTTGAAGGACCCAGGAGTGGGTTCGCTGGACCCACAGTTTGACAACTACTTTCACCATCAACAACCAAACATACAGAATTATTTTACAAAATGACCTTGAGTCTGAAAAACCTCTCTGATTGCCCAACCCCCCCACCTACGGCAGATGGCATGTTTCCTGAAAGCCTTCAGGGGGCTGACCTGGGCTGACCATGCATGTGAATGAATGAAAGATGAGTCCAATCCACAAGGCATTATAGATCTCACAAAAGGCATTTTAAGATCATTGACTAAAAGACTAGAAAACAGTAAACACCTTCCTTCATTAATAACTTTCAACCGTCTCCCAGACTCATAATTATGTTCTCCAGCCGGCCCAGTTAGCCTCCGTTGGTTAAAGCGTGCGCTTGACCTTACCCAGCCAGCCATTGCAGCACCTGTTCGCTTGGAGATGCTGCTCTGCTGACAGAACTCCCTACTCTCGCACCAGTGATTTTTTCACTCCTTGGCTTATAGTGTGTGTTTGTGTGTCTGTGGGTGCGAGCGCTTTGCAGGGAAGCCATTAGTGGCTTTAAATATGCAGAGCTGCTGACGCGAAGCTGTATTTATCGTTTAAGGGCCTTGGCTACAATGGATTTGGCCACGGGGCACGTATATAGTATGCTACTGTCAGTGTGTGTCCACTGGTGTGTATGAACGTGTGTGTTTAATGAATTAGGAGGATTTCTCCCGTGTGCAGATGGGGGTATTGATGGAACACATGGTATAGTGCTGTCAAAGTGTCATTATTATGGGCGGCGAGTATTTATTGTCTCCGTTATAATACTCCTCCTTGGTTTATAATGGAACAATCTGCTGTAGGTTGGTTTTTGTTTTACTTAACACTTGAACTACTTAAGAGACTAAGTACCATATCATTCAGATAGCTGGCTATCCTCCACTCTGTCCCTGTAGTGAATAGATGTGATCCCAAGTTGTTGGCAGTTTAATATCTAGTAAATCCAAACCCAAAACCACAAAAGTTGATTGCAACATCCAACACATGAAACCAATACATACACGGAGCTTGTTTGTTGTACGTCCAAACAGCGGACTGTGCCTTTAAGGCCAGGCAGGCCCTCACAGCGTCGAGTTTGTTTCGGCCCAGCCAAAACCTTTAATCACGCTGATTGATGAGGTGCATTTCCCTGACTCAAACCTTCTCCAAATACCCCTTCCATTCCAGCCATACATCAGCCATTCAGCCAATTCATCAAGCCTCTGATTGTTTTAAGATATACCTGGCCAGTAAAATATCCATTTCTCTGCACGGCACGGCACTGCTTCTCTAACTCTGCCCTCCGCCGCTTGAGAAAAGACTGTGCACAGGAAAAAAAGAACCAGCAAGCTGCCGGAGAAAGGAAAACGTGATGCAAGCGTAGGTGTCTCACAAAAATCAATGTACTTGGATTTAATATGCTAATTGCTGAATAATTAATAAATAACCTTTTTAGAGTTATTGTGTGAGTACGTTCTGGATTATTTTATGATTCTACGATAAGAAAATAAATAAAAAAAAAATACAAATAGGATAAACAGACTTGCATTTATACAGCGCTTTTCTAGTTTTCTGACCACACAGAGCGCTTTGAACTACATGTCAGCATTCACTCATTCACGAGGTGACAACCTGCCAATCAGGATCTAATCTAAATACTCAGATGGTGCAGCCTTCGGGAGCAATGTGGGGTTCAGTATCTTGCTCAAGGACACTTCGACATGTGACCGGAGGAACCGGGGATCAAACTGCTGACGTTCGGATTGGAGGACGGTCAGCTTCATCATTATCACTCTGGGTGTCAGTAGAGTGATTTAGTACCCCATGATGGTCCACAATGCTGAGATATTTCAGGCGATGTATACTTATACTCTGAAACACACATACATCCCACCTGCATGGCTTTAATTGTATCCAAATTAGGACTATATGTGTGTTTGCTTGAGGAGCATTTTCTCTCACACAGGCCTTATCCCTAATGTTTACACTTCCCAAATATTACTCTCTCTGTCTCATATATCTTCTCTCATTTATTTCCCTCCGCATTAATTGGGCCACTTTCTTTTCCTGTTAGTTTTTGTCCTGCTGGCTAAGTGTTGAGGACTATTATTTTCATGCTTATTAATTTCTTTCTCCCTGAAACAAGAATACCCCAATGATTTGGGTTCATTACTCTTTCTGTGCCTCTGTGCCATCTCTCCTCTCCTCTTCTATCCCCCATCCCTCCTTCTCTGCTTCCTTCCTCGCTAGTATAGCCCAAACACACGCTCGCTCAGAAACTCACGGACTGCATCTGACCCCTTAAACAAAGTGCTTTGCTCTAGTCTTTATTAGCGGCTAATGGTTACTTTCCCTTCCAAACATCGGGATTCGTATTAGCACTCTTTCTCCTTCTAACATTGTTGAGATCAGCTATTCCCTTAGCCTGATGAATACCGACTTTTTTTGTTTTTTCAAAGTTGTGCGTTGGTTTACAAGATGTAAATACTGCAGCTCTCAGTTGTGAAGATACTGTAAAGATGAAAGGAATTCACCGAGACACTTGGCTTCCTCTATTGCCCTCTATAATGCATTTTATTTAGCCAGATGTTACAAGCAATCAAATGTATCTGGTAACTTAAAGGATCAGTGATCCATTTGAAGAAGGGTAATATACAGTATATATATATATATATATATACACATACTGAATACATGTTAAAAGCTATATGTAAGAGTATTCAGGTAGCAATTTAGCTCTTTATGAGGCCATTTTTAAACCAAAGTGTTTTTTTAATCATTGAGGTTTTGCTAAATGTATCATCAGCAAACCTTCACCATGTTGCTCGGATGTTCTCTCCTGTAAATTAGTCAAGTGAAGCTCAAACATTTCCTCGGCTATTTTAGGGCAGAAGGAGCTTTGATCAGTGGACATGCTGCACCGAGACATGCTGTAATAGTTGATGCAATATTTCCCACTGTCCTGTGCCATGAACCAAATCCCACTATTACTGAGAAGAAAGAGTTCTATACATTTTAAATATGTACCAATGATGCCTATGGGTATAAACAGACAGAGAGATTACTGCATGTTCAAAGATGTCCCAATGTTCAGTCCTTTTCATCATAATAAAGTACCAACGTATGAGCTGTTTTGTTGCGAGCAGCTGCAGAAGAATCAAACCTCAGACCAAACAGAGACAGATAACATGATCAGAGACCGTAGCTTTCCATCACATTTATTGTGAAATTGTCTCAAAATTTGACATTAGATTAGCATACGGTCTGCTCCCGTCTGTATGTTCCATATTTGATATGATAATTTTGTTTTTCTAAACTGAATTGTTGGAATAGAGTGGTGCACGGATGATATATTTATTTAGTCCAACCAGGAAGTTACAATTGCACAGGTTCCCTCGACAAAAAGCCATGGGATTGTTCCATTGCGTTTCGGATAATTGCAGAAAATAAGCTCTGTGGCCAACAGACGTTTATGATCTTATATCAATCAACGATCTTCAGAAATGAACACCGCTTTTATGATTTCTGAAGCTTGAATGCAATCACCAGAAGTAAAAAGCTAATGCTAGGCTATAAAGGAACTACACCATGGTTGCCACCTGTTAGCAACCGCCTTTTAAACGTAAAAGCTTTTAATTTCACAAGTGGGATATGTACTGGTGTATTGTATATTATAGAACAAAACAATAAAATCTCTTCAGCTTGTGTTAAGCACAAATTTTATTTCAGGCATCTAACTAAAAAGCCTTTCAAAAAACCCACTGACCTCCAGACGAGGGAACCGGAAGTGCTAACATGCTAACTCATTTCCTGGTTTTGGGACTCATTCCTGCAGCACTCTCTGATAACTGTTATTTAGCTTTTTAATTCCACTTTGTATGTTATCAACACTCAGTTTTCCAGTTGAAATATAACTGCTGTTTCAGTCTTGATAAGAATACAACTTTGTCCTTGTGATAATTGGTTCTGGGTGTGTAATACTATTGCAACATGGCTAACGGCAGCTAAACTTTGGCCAAGATTTCAGCTAATAGCAGGTTCATTACAAGTCTGAATAACATATATTAGTTGGACCAAGTTACCCACACTGAGTGTTGTTATCTTGTAGCTAAAACCACTAGGACTGTATCCCCCGTTTGGAAACCACTCTTTGCTTTTTTGGCACAGTCTTGGCATTATGGCGTTGTAGTCTCCTGGCCATTGTGTGGTTCTCTGTCTGCCATCGCTCGGTTTGTTTGTGTCCTACTCATTTGGCTCAATGACGTTGGCATAATGATTTATTCAGTGAGTGGGCTGCATTGACGGTGAAAGCTATGCTATGCTAATGGTGATCTGGCAACACGGGGGGCTGGCGTGGCGGGGTTCTCGGCAGTTCTGCCGATGCGTCAGGGATCGGATAAGTCTGG
>CAKALG010040268.1:0-11655 GCA_916700815.1 Helicolenus hilgendorfi | reverse complement strand
CTGAGGTTGACCTTTAATGCTTCGCTGACACAATTATACCTCCAAGCTGGAAGCTGCGTTGGTCTGTGTCCCCTCATAGCCGCTAAACTAAAGGCCACTCTCTCAGATGAGCCGTTGCAGCTTTGCAGCGCCACCAAATTAACCAAAGGTCAATGAGGTCACACACCTGGCAGGCAGCCTGGCTTCATGAGATCAGTTGTGCGGCGCGTGGTGAAACAGAGAGAGGGGGAGAAGCTGCTCCGGATTAATGTTATTGAATTCTGTTGGGAGAGATTAATGGAACAGTGGTTTCATTAGGATCAAGAGTATAAAACTGTATTACTGTATCCTCCACTTGAGAGACCGAGAGAGCACTACAGTGATTGTATTATAGCCTCTTATAGCCTTCCCTTATATCTTTCCTATAGTGTTTTTCGTGTGTCATATAGCCTAGCCCAAACAAAAGACAGTTTCCATTTTCTCACTTCTAGCTCGAGGAGGTTGAGATGGAGGTTGGACTTCTGAAAGATGAGACAAAGCTACGAAACTCCCTTCAGGACACCGTGAACGCGGACCCTCATTTTTTTAGAGCTCATTTGAGAAAGACATAAAAGGATTGACATGAAGACAGATGGCAAGACGAAGAAACACAAGAAGACAGGCTGAGAGAAAGAAAGGGCACGGAGGGAAACGGGGAGAAAGACAAGAACTAAAGCCCAGTGTTCCTCCGTTATACGTGGCAGATCTCCAGCCTGCCTTTACCCTGATGTCATCTAACATATCTCTGACCTCAGCTAGCATCTTGCCTAGCAGCGTAGGACCAAATGGTATGGCAACCAGATGACTGATGTTTATCCAATGATGTAGTGCTTTTTTAAAAATCTTTTTGTGTCGAACCTCACCATACATGGTCACAGTGAATTATTTGTTGCCTACAGATAATGAAAGAAGGAAAGAACAAAAAGTCTTTGTGTGTGTAGTTTGTATCAGACCCAGAAAATCTGATTCAGTTGTTCATCTTGAGGGAAATTCAATATACAATGTCAGCATAAAACAGCAGAGCACCATATGTGCAAACAAGGACAATGTTGTACGCTTACGCAGGTGAACAACTACGCCACTAAGCAGCACTTAGTTAGTTGACAGCTTGACCTTAAAGGGCGGGTCCATTGCTATTATTTTTTTTTGTGGTCTTTCTTATGTATTAAAATCCGAACATTTAAATTTTGGTAGAAGTATGCATGTCTTAGCGTCAAAATGCCCTTCTAAAAGCTTTTTCCCACATGACCTGATGTAGATTTCTACATATACAGTATATATACTGTACATCCTTATGGTATTAGTGTATTACCTAGTAACTTAGATCGGCATGCTCCCAATGTGGAGAAGCAGACAGGAGTAAACACAAACACAAACACAAACAAACTAACCGATCAATGCAGTGGTAGACCAGCAACTCTCGTGTTATGTGAGGTAAAATTACTGTATTTGTGAATGGAGTCTGGTGGCTTTGAAGACAATGATATAACAGCTTCAGTTCCTTGTTGGAAAGGAGCGGTGAAAATGTTCTAAATATAGCGTACACTTAAACTTATATTGATTTTTCCTTGAGGTGGCTAAAATACGTTTTTCAGCTGCTCCCATCCATAGCTGCTTTACCTCGTCGCCAGACTGCCCTTTCTGACGGGGAAACTTAAGCAGTTATATCCCTCTCTTCAAAGCCAGCACAGGTAAATTTGACTGAACTAGTGCTAGCATTCACATTATTTTTAACATTATTGATTAGCTTACTTCGGTAACCTACGTCACTGCTATTTGCTAACAGTTGAGAGGGCGTTTCCATTTGAAAAAAAACCCCGAAAACATTGCAGATTGTCCTGAGATTTAAAAAAAACAAAGGAGTTGACAGCATACAGTGAAGCATAAGTTCAATATGTTAAGCATCCAAACATATTACACAATAGAACAATATCACCACAACCTACTGTATATTTAGTGGCTTTTCTGGAGCTTTCACATGATCTTCAGATGGAGTTTACCCACTTTTGGGACCCATGTCGGTTTGAAATCTGTGTTTCAAAGTTCATTCTCTACTCTGGAAACAGCAATAAAAAAGCCTCAATCTGCTGATGAAGAACATGATCTTCAGCTGATGGAGGTTTGATGTGATCAACTGTTCCAGAACAGCAATAAAACTGATGTTTTGGTGAGATTGTTTTTCTCAATAGCTATTTTCAAGGTCAAGACTGCACTTGGAACATCAGCTCAATACTAAAAATGTACTGAGAGTTGAATAAATGTGCAGTTTCTGCTCCACTCTGTTTTCTCATCATGCAGGTGCTTTTACTCTGAAATCCAAAATGTCCGTTGATGAACACAAATAGCACCGTCTGCGTTTTGTGATGTAAACATGAGTATTGTCGGTTACTGTGTTTTGTGTGGTGTGCACGTGCAGTCAAGTGTCTTTTTTTGCGTCTGAGTGTTTTTAATTTGGGCAGTGTGTGTTGTCTGAGCTGATAGCGGTAGACTGGCCGTGACTTGTGTCCCTTGTTTCCTGTTGGAGGCCGACTTTGCTGTGTCTCCGGTCAGTGTGTGTTTATCTAGTGTCGCTGTGCTCTCATCCCACTTGTCACTCACTTTCCTCTCATCTCCCACCTTCCCTCATCTGTCTGCCAACCTTATATTTCCCTTCTTTTCATAGCTTTTGTGTCCACACTTCTTTCTCCTCTGTCTCGTTTCCTTCCTTCTGCCTTCTTACACACCCCTCTCTCTTCCTGCCTCCTGTCCAGTCCTATTCAAGTCAAACTTCCCGTTGTACTCGATGAAAGGCGCTGCAGTGTTTCTTTACCTACAGCGGACCGACTGTATCGCTGCATCACCACCAGTCGATTGGTCCTTATATGGAAATTAGCTAAGGCTGCCTCAGAGAGATGTTTAGCTGATGATCTATTGTAGTGCCTCATTCCTGGGCCTTCATTTGGCCGGCACATAGCACCCCTACATGACCTGAGTCAGCATTTGTGTTTATATACTGCTGCGGAGTTGTGCTAAAGATCAGGGCCCAGGTTTACTATTAACATGTTATCACACAGCCGGGATCTCTGTGGATCTCTGTTATTGCTATAATAACACACCTTATTAAACAAAGCGAACAGTTGGAGATAGACAGATGAAATAATCAAGTCTGTCAGTGCAGTTGCCAGACCGTGTCCTCCTGAGTCAGAGAGCACATGTTTACATTAGTATTCCTTCCAGCACAATGGATCTGTGTTATCCATGTCACTCATTAGACCTGGACAGTGTGCCTGAGAGGAGATAATGCCAGCTGAGTGGCAACAAGTCAGGTTTTAATAGGGATCTGTGAGGTAAGCTGCACACTATTTAGGTTACGTCTGCATATCATGAGAATCCGGGTGGATTAGGAGTTAGGATTAAGCCATTGTATGTTAAATGTGTCTTTATAGTGTGTGGGTGTTTGCACTCTTGTCTGTGTTATGGCATTTATTGAGGACATGTGGTGTGAGAGCAGAGCAATGCATCTGTGCGTGCTCATGTGTTTGTATGGATCTGCTGCAAAGTATGTTTGCACGTATGCATATGTATTTTCTTTTGCCCACCGGCACATAAAGCAATGATGGTGTGATGTTGAACCACGCAGGGTAGTGAGCATTGATCCAACGGCAGTTAGCAAACTCCCTTAGCTGGTTTCACTCTCCGCTAGCAGTGGAGATATGAGGACTCCAGGACAAACACACACGGCAGAGTTCACAGGTTCACAAAAACAAACACAACCCACATTGATAGCTGGAGTAACGGATGGCTGCAAGGTGGGGGTTTGTAAAAACGACATGCAGCACTCGAGCACTGTATATACACACACACACACACACACAAAAACACAGACACACAGATGTATGAGTGCTTATAGAAAAAAAGGGAAATGGTTTGTGAGTCATAGGTCTGCATTAGGATCAGTTCAGGATGTGTTTTGCAAGGGAATCCAAGCGTGAAACAAAGGATTAGGACCGCTTATGTGTGTGTGTGTTAATGCAGTCTGTCATTAGGTGCAGATGTGGCCTGCGGGTGAAGAGGGGATTGTCCTCTTAGGTAAAAGAGTTGAGGATGTGCATAGATATCCTTTCGGTGTGAAAGTAAGAAAAAAATCAGTGGTTTACCTTCCATAAAAACTGCACTTTAAGACAGATATAAGAGACATAAACTATTTATTAACCACTATAAGTGATAGATTAATATTTGTAGGGCTGTTCTTGGACACAAGTTTCTTGGAAATAAGTCATTTAGCGTGAAAAAAGCATAAAAAATGACTAATTGACTAAAAGGGAGCAGCTCTAAATGTTTGTAATGTTCTCTAAGATTTAACTAAATTGGCTATATTTTGCAATTTGTTCTAATTGTGTCCTTTATTTCCTCCTCTGTAAGCTCCCATTAAAATGTTGCCTCTGTATCATGACCAAATATCTCATTCGTTTGTATAGTAATAATTTGCACACTGTGTTTAAATCAAAGGACTGAAGGTTTCAGTTAGAATGGATGTGTATAATTACTGGTGTGTCTGTGCACTGTGTGTGTGGTCCCTAAACTATCAGTGTCGATGTTCCTTTGTAGTTTTCATCTCACATTCTGCTTCCTTGTCTGCCCGTTGGTGTTAAGGTGTTGCCTAGTAGCATGTGCAAACAGGCATGTGGGTTTATCTGTGTGTACATGTGCATTAACCGGTTTGTTTATGCTTCCTTCTTGGTAATTTAGTATGCGAGCATTTGTGTTGTCATACGGGAAGACATTTCTAAAGGCGTGTGTGTGCGTGCGTGCGTGCATGCGTGCGTGTGTGTGAGAAAGAGAGAGAGCGAGACATAGCCAGCGGGGCAGGTGTCAGGTGGAGTGACAGGTGGCAGCTGGGAAATGGGAGGATTTCCTCTTTTTAGCAACGGCTGATTAACCCCCACTCCCTGCACCGTCCATTCACAGAGACTATAGATTTCCAACCGTGCAGCGCTGCTCAGTAAAACTGTGTGCTGACATTTTTAGTTTCTACAGTTAACAATTATAGTCAAATATAGCAGCAAGTTTAGAAGGCGTACATTAAGAATGATTGCTGTAGCTGAAAAATAGTGGAGATAGTGGAGAATTCTCACTCTGTGAATGTGAATATTTTCTGGTTTCTTTACTCCTCTATGACAGTAAACTGAATATATTTGAGTTGTGGACAAAACAAGACATTTGAAGATGTCGTTTTGGACTTTGGGAAACTTTTTTCACCATTTTCTGACATTTTATAGACCAAACAACTAGTCAATTAAATGAGAAAATAATCGACAGATTAATCGACAATGAAAATAATCGTTAGTTGCAGCCTTACTTGAGAAGCTGTAATCAGAATACTTATTGGTATGGACTTAAATGATGAATACATTTGCATGTTTGTCAGAAAAAATTTGTGTTCTGTTGATCAAATGTTTGATTAATTGACTTATTGTTCTTGCACTCATCTCTAATATGACAAAAGTGAAATAAACAAGGAGAGACAACAATTCAGATATCCTTGCTGTTTCTCAACAATGTTTAGACACGAAGGTCATGTGACAAGAAGAGGAAGGGAGAGAGACAGACAAAGAAAGAGAGAAGGAAAAGGGGTAATGGAGGGTTAAAAATAAGCTCATAGGGAGAGAGAGAGAGAGAGAGAGAAAGCAAGAGAGAGAGAGAGGGAGGAAAGGCAGTACAGTTGTTTGTTTTCCACAAACAGTCCTGTCGGAGGGGATTGCCCCCGTGAGAAAAGACTCTCCCATCATCAAAGAGCATGCAGATACTGTATAACTACCACTCTGTTTTCTATCGTGTTGTTTCCACCTCTCTTATACCCCATAAAAACTCATTTTGATTGTCTGTCATTGTGTGTGTGCGCTGCTGTTTGAAACATTGATCTGAATCCGTTACAGATCAATTTCATCTCCTGCTGGTGTGCTATTGTTTGTGATGTTTTTCAGGTGGCACACACACATGCTCCTCTCCCTTTCTTCTCGTCCTGCGTTGACCCCGAGTCAGTCAGGGTCTCTTGACCTCCCCTCACCCCCACAGATTAGTTGCCATCATTATCACACTCCATTAAACCTCCATGAACGGCTGAGATGGCCAGAAGTCAAGGACCCAGCTGTCTCCTCTGTAGTCTAATCTACAGATCCTCATCATCTCAGTGTGTGCCTCGGGTCACAATGCAGGCACACGCACACACACATACACACTTATAGACAGACAAACGGGCACGGGGTCATCCTGCCTACAGATCAGTGTTTGATCTGAAAAAACACACGTAGACACACTCTGGGGATAGGAGTGCTTGAGGTGACTACAACATAAAGCAAAGCCTGTTAGTGGAGGGGTGGTTCATCTTATTTGTTCTGTTACTATTTGCTTTGAGGGAGGAAATAACAGTACTGGATGAGTGTCACGCTGTAAGGTTTAGCGGTGGAGATGGACACAATTGATGGGCGTCAGCTCAACTGTAATCACCCCATCCCCTTCTGGCATCGGGATAATTTGGCGCTGAAACACGTGTCATTTAAATGTGACTGTAAATTTTGGAATGAATGAAATTACAACTAAATCAAATATTGTTTTCTGGGATTTTGACCTTTTGGGCTTGAGGAAACAGAAAGATGGAGGAAATAGTCAGAGAAGCACCCTGTAATCTAAAACTTCATCGATTTTAAAAGTTATTGCTTCTCCTTCTGCATCCTCCATTAATCTTATTGCTACTCAGAGATGTGGCAGACCCTCGAACTCACAGTGACATCTGACAGCACAACACAACGCCAGCTTTCCTCTCACCTCCTCCTTTCTCTTGTATTTCTTTTTATTTCCCCCTTCAGAGAATTTACCATGCAGACGAACACACACTCTCGCCCCGCTCTGCCAGCCTTGTGAAACAAGGGTCTGATTAGATGACGCCGGGCTGTCGTTACTCTGCTCTCTTTAAATCAATCTTTCCGACAGCAGCTCTCACGCCGCCCGCCTCCCTGCTCCGTTTCCCTCGCTGTCCTCATCTCTCCGTCTCTTTCTTTCTTCTCGGACCTGTCCGTCCAGTGGAACTAGTTTCTCTGGGTGTTGGGAGCAGCATGTTGACCTCTCTCTCTCTCTCTCTCTCTCTCTCTCTCTCTCTCTGCTCTACTTTCTGTCATTTAAAAAGAGACTGTACAGATTTGTCATAAAAATTAAATGCAAATTTTTTTACTGTGACTTGCAAAAAAACAAAACTGTTATCGACTTTTAAGGTGCACTCCACACAGTTGAGTGCAAAGCATTGTCTCTGAATAATTCAAATGAAAGTGGGGCATTGCAGTGGTGAAGAGGAGCATGTATCAGAATACAACAAGTAGCACAGCTAGAGTTAACGGAGCAGTAGAACAAAAATAAGATAATGCAGCAAATAAAGCATATTGTAAATAAAGGTATGACCTATTTGCCTTGGTTTGAACAAGTTCTCACTTTGCTGATTGCTGACAGATTTACAGATTGCGTAACCATGTGTAAATGGAGTGTGAAAGTGTGAAATTACAATGAAATCCAACAGATTCTTTAAAACCCACACAGATTCCAGACTCTGAGCCGAGTTGAGTGTTTTCCATTTAAAACATCCAGTGGTTGAGGAAGTATTCAGATCCTTTACTCAAGTAAAAGTACTAAAACCACATTGTAAAAATACTTTATTACAAGTAAAAGTCCTGCATTGAAAATGTTACTTTAGTAAAAGAATGTAAGTATAATCAGGAAAATATACTTAGTGTTAAAAGTAGAAATTGCCCCCTGACTTTTATAGTCTGACATCATTAGATTATTACTCATGCATTCATGTAGAAGCAGGATTTGACTGTTGTAATTGCTTAAAGTGGAGCTAATTTTTAACTATTATCTAATGACTTTTTCATAATGGATTAATCTGCTGATTATTGTCTCAATGAATCGATTGTTTGGTTTGTAAAAAAATAGTACAAACCTCAAAAATATTAAAATGATCAATTAAGGAAGAGCAGCAAATCCTCACATTCGTGAAGCTGGAACCATGAAATGTTTTGGCATGAAAAATTACTTAATTAGTAAAATAGTTTCTAATTAACTTTCTCTCAACAGACTAATTGATTAATCGACTAATCATTTAAGCTGTACTTGTATAAACTGCTGTAATTTATAACAAAACATTATACGTTTTTCATATGTTTTGTATGCAATAATCTTCATTTTTTTAAGTAACTAACGCTGTCAGATAAATCTAGTGGAGTAAAAAGTACATTATTTGACTCTGAGATGTAGTATAGTATAAGTATAAAGCAGTATAAAATGGAAATACTCAAGTAAAGTACAAGTACCTTGAATTTGTACTAAAGTACAGTACTTGAAAACACTGAAAACATCCTTTAAATGTGACGCAAGAAGGACATTTGAAACTGCTGAAGTATGTGACAGACTATTGAGGGATCTCTATTAACAGGATCTACTGACTAACGTTGTTTACCCTCGGTGAAGAGAGAAGTGAGCTGAGCATCCCTGCATGTTGTTTCTGCGTCTACACTGAAACATTTGGGGCCACATATTGAATAGCTTTTAATCTGTTTTTTTTTGATGGAGCGTTGTGATAAATTCCCTCTTTTCTTGGCAATCAGCCGTGCAGGGTATTAAGAGGAGGATGGATGGGCTATTTCAAGCCAAAGAGAGCTCCCCTCTTCCAGAGGCTATTGTGTAGGCGTGAATCAATAGAGAGTGGTAAATAGAGTTGACATGACATATGTTGTAACTGCCATTGATGATTTATTCCGTTCCCTGATGAGTCATGAAACTGATCAAATTAATCAGGAAGGATCAGGTGTCTAATCAGACCAGCTTTAATGTTCGGCATGTGGCCGTCTGCCTGCGTTAAATGTCTGTATATTAAGTATCTGGTATCGCCACCATCTGTGCATCTACTGAACAAGCCTCCTCCTGTTTGTTGAAGCAAAGCCCTACACTCTGTGTGTTTCCAAGTGTAAAGGTCTCCACCAGGAGCTCCTTCCTGGTTACATGCAAACACAGCGTGTGTTGTCCCCTCCCTCCCCAGATCCACACACATTCCTCTCTTCAGTGTGCTCGACACCAACAGGAAGGAGGGAGGAAACAAAGAGCCCACTTCCTGTACGTACAGCCAGCATCCTACACACAATGGAACAGGAAGTGCCTGGCAACTGTAAGGAGTGTGAAGGAAAGATAAAGTCCTCTTTCTTTCCCTGCTCCCCATCTCAGGCCTGCCTGTCATTTTCCATCACCCTATCTGTTAGGGCTCGACCTGCGTCTGTTTATTTTCTCTCCATGTCCTTTTTTCTCCAATAGTCAGATCTATCAAATTTCTCAATAGTCGATGGCTAGTTTTTAGGGCTGTTCCGAATACCATTTTTTGGGGTTTTGAAGCTTCGGTGAGAAATATTCAAAGGTATTCAAAGGTATTCAAAGCTTTGGGACAGTGCCCGGGCTGCACTACTGTACACACACGCACCTCTACACATAGTAAGGGATAATGTACAGCGAGCCGGTCTTTGTTGTGAAATAAACACCGACAGGGCGATGCTGCACCCCGACGCGAAGCAGAAGGGTCTTGCATCGCTCTGAAGGGGTTTATTTCACAACCGTGACCCTCTAGCTGTACATTATCCCGCTTATTACACAGCTACTTACTTAAGAAATCAATAATTTGACACATAAACGGTTCGCCAGAGTCCGAGATCAGAACTGCGATCATAGCAACGGTCTGTTATACATAGCAACGGTCTGCTATAAGGAAATAACAGACCGTAGAACGTCGTGATTGACCAATCAGAATCGAGTATTGAACAAATTTGTGTAATAAACAGCGATATCCATCTGAGAATAACTAATAATAAATAATGTTGACTATGAATAATGAATAATATTTCATGGGCTATTTTGGATTTATACATTATTATTACATACCTAAAAAGATATAAAAAAAACTAAAAAAATGAAGCATTCGAAAACTGATTTGGAGGTCGATTACCATGGCAACGGTCGAAGCTTGGAAACATTCAGGTCAGCCCTACTAGTTTTCTTTTTCCTTTTCGGGACAAATTTGCAAAGAAGACACTGCGCTCGTTTGGTCTAGTTTCTGTTAATTTGGTGTTATTTTCTCAGTGAAAGTGGAACAATCAATCTTTTTCATTGCATTCACTCCCCATGCCAGACGACCCTGGCGAGCACTGCTGCTGCTGTCACCATGGTGACCTTTGCTTGGGACAGACAATCTTGGACGGCAGGACGCTCTGGACTAGCGCTGCAGATGCTGAAAGCCTTGCTTTTAAATCACCACTGCTGGCCCGGCTGAATCGCACTCACATGCTGCCAATGAAAGAGCAGCAAAGAGAAAGCAGTCTTAATGCAGATGGTCAAGCAAGTAAATGTAGTAAAGACATCAAAGTTGTCCCTGCTCCCTTGTTTTATGTCTTTTGACAGATAAAACATGTCGCACGGAGACAAACAGAAATATGGAGACTGAGAGAGGTCCACTATCCAGCCCATCATGATTCATCACCTTTCCTCCAACCATCCTCTCTTTACGATTGCAGACTCTAACCCTCCCCTGGCGTTACTCTCGGGAGGCAGGTCTTTGCTCGGCTTGTAACTTCAAAGCGCACGCCCCCCTCCTCTTTTTCCTGTCCACCTACTCGCTCCCTCTCTTCCTTTATTTGTATTCTCTCTCTCTCCATTGTTCAATCAATATCTTTCCCCTTTACTCCCTCTTTGTCATCTCTTCCCTTTCCTGCTCATTCCCTCCGTTTTTCTCTCTCTCTCTCTCCGAGTGAATCCCACCAGCCCAAAGACATCAAAGACCCCTCTCCCCCTCTTGTAGCAGTCATTTGCCCAGTCGCGGCGTTTCATACCAAGGCCAGGTACCCTCAGGGGAGGATCCACAGCGGCGTGGAGACACATTGCTTCTTATCTGGCGAAGAGAGCGTGGAAAAAGTAACGGCCCATATAAGGAATTGTGTCATACTTGGTGGAATGTATGGACGAATGGCGGTGAAATGTATACGAGGCATTGTTACTGTAGGCTGCGGGAGGATGAATTACAGCTCTGTTTGAGGACTAACAAGGCTATAATCTGCAACTTTCTTAGTTTCCATCTTCACAACTATTTTTAGAGGAGCTTCCTATTTTCCAGGAAACGCCACGAAGCCACGAAATATATACAAAACAGGCAGCACTGTCTGAGAGGCACTGTATGGCATCTACTGTATTTTAATAGGCGGTGAACTTTGTGCCACATAATATCTCCCTCCAGCTAGGATTGTACAGCGGGCCTGACTGTGGGTCTTTACAATGACATGCCTCTATCAAATTTCCTGCTGCTCTGTCATGCTTCAAACGACGGACAGTTTGGAATGTTAAATGTGCTCTTTTGAATTCAGTTCATTTACATTGAAGCTCAGAAAAGGAGAGCAGCATGTAGACTAGTTTATCTGATATCTGTTTTCTTTCAAAATAGTTGCATACTGATCCATTGAAGTTACCTTTGTCCAGTTGTCTTTAGTGGGTTGGGTTGTTGGTGACTCACCAGCGATGGGGTCACTGTTCCTGTCAGGTCAGGGCTGCACCCTCTGCTCTGCTAAAGGCCCCGACACA
>CAKALG010040267.1:0-11057 GCA_916700815.1 Helicolenus hilgendorfi | reverse complement strand
TTTGTTTTTTTTCCCTCCTCATCAGCACCCTCACCTCGGGGCCCGGCAGCATCTTTGGTGCGGACAGGATTTCAGCGCCGGTAATGAGACATACTGTATGTCGGTGAGAGTCATGCATGGCAGCTTTAACAAGTCCATAAAGACAGTCGCATGAGTCCTCACCTTCCTGAGAAGTTGCCATTGACTGCTAGGATTAATGAGTCCCTCTTACAGGAAGTGTGGGTATGACACTGTCCAGGCGGCAAGTGTTCCTGTCAAATGGCACACAATGCTGTCACATACTTCAGCCTTCATTTATAGGCCAAGCTCTGCTCAGCTTGGAAGTTCATTTAAATTGAAGAGTGTGTGTTAAAACTGATATGGAATTGAACACAGTGTGACAAAAAAAGTGTGAAAGCGTGAGATATGGTGATGATTAGAAAAGTTTCCTGTTTGTCCCTAATGAGTGTTTCTTAGGGTCTACATGGGAACAGGGTTGACTCAGACATACTGTAGTCACATGACTGGACTTGTCATGTGATGTACTCCTACGAGGCTTGTGGTGATAGCCGTATGGTTTGTAAGCCAGCTCTATTCTCAGCCAACCCGTTCTCACTCCCAACTCGTCAAATGGCGCATTTTAATAAATGCCCCTCGGCAGTGGAAACCGACGTACGGAGGTACCCTTTTGAAACATTATGTGACAAATCAGGCTTTCAATTAACTCCAACGTAAACCCACCCGTGGCGTTAATAGACAGTCGGAGGATTTAGCGTAGCATCAATAGCGTGAGAGTCCGCTAAGGGTGTGCAGGAGGTGTGGTGGATGGGTCGTGAAAACATAAGACTTTCAACCAGGAGGCAGGTGTTCATGTCACGTGTGAAACTAAAAAGTAACGTTGTCAGTGAAGTTAACGTCAACCACGACCGTTGTCTAACCCTAACTAAGTGGTTGTGTTGCCTAAACCTAAATTCCTATGAAAACAAAAGTTTGTTTTGAAAGGATACTATGCATGTAATAAGCATAAATTGACAAGCCGTCCCTTGTCTGTCCAAAACTAACGCAAGAGAGGTGGATGTTGGAGGCTGTGCCTTATGGGTTCGGCTTAGAGGAAAAGGAAGTAAAAAGAGAGTACTTTGTGAATTTCTGACATTATTGCTGATGACTTTTTACCAGTAATGGTTTGATGAAATGGGTCATTATTACCTTGTAATTATAATGACAGAAATAAACATTATCTTTAACAGTGTTCATATAAAGACATACTGAATTCATCATCTGAATATATCTTGTGAATAAAGTATGAGAATATAACACATAATACATCAAAATATAGCATAATTAAAGAAGACAAGGAATTATCAATGGAATCGATCAACTGTTCTGTAAATGATATACATTGACTTTCACTTATTGCCTGTCAGGATCCTCTAACAGCCTGTTTTTTTTTTTTCTGAGCTGTGCGCTGTATTCCTGATAAGAAAGTTCACAGATATGTGCCTGGAGCAAGGATAAGACCGTTTCATTATGAGACTCCTTGACACAAATCCCTCGTCCCTTTTGAAGTTGCAGACCCTCTCTCATTTTCACTGCTTTTTTTTTTTTTGAAGGGCTGCAGGTGTTTGGTCATGATACCGCCTTGGGGATATGAAAAGAAAAGCAAAGATGCGGTAAAGCAAATTTATGACAACTTTCATCTTGAAGCAACTGTTAGATTCAATAAGGATCTGTTTTAACGTTGTTCCTGTCTGTGATATTCCTTGATTCTCACTGTCTTTCCTGCCTGTGCTCAAACATTCAAAGGTTCTTTATCGTTTGCAGCACTTGTATGTGTACTGTTTCATTGAAAGTTACAACTTAAAGGGTAACTGATATTTTTTTTCAACCTGGACTCTATTTTCCCATTTTGTTGTGTCACAATCAAACAAAACTGTTCAAGGTTTCATAACATGTGGTCATGTGTGGGGTCTCTCACATTTTCAAAATATGTTAAGATTTGAAAAATCTTTTCGCTTGATATGGTCTGTTATTGTGTCCAAGTCCCGCTCAAGGGGCAAGTCAAGTCTTGTTCTGAAATCTGAATATCCCTATACTGTGGCTTGAATTCAAACACCTCATCCGCATTGTTAAAATCATTTTAATATACAGCCATAACCTTGGAAATCTTTTATATAACACTAAGCTTTCTGTACACCAACACAATAAACTCTGCCCGACTGGCACTCACGTTTCCACCATGGATTTATTCCACTATTCCACCGTTGTCTTCCAGCAACACATCACCTCACCAGATTCCAGAAGGAGAATTCTCTTTGAGCAAGATTCTCTCCATAATGTCAGACACCTATAATACCAATCAGAGCCTGTCATGGATGGAAGATGCCAAAAATCAAATAAATAATACCATATAAATAAATGACTCAATTAATAAATATGTCATCAAATGTAGAAAAATTATATTAAAGATACATGTTGCCATTAATTAATTGATAAATGTGACATAAACTGATATTTTTGTTTAAATACAAAAAATAAATGCATAAATACATAAAAGGGAAAATTAAACAGAAGGGTAAATAAAAAGGGAATTAATAAAACAGAAATATCAATTTATGTCATATTTTATTATCAATTAATGGCTACTGTGAACATGTTGCCTTTCTCCCTTTTCACTGGGCCCTGTTCCCCATAATAAACAGTGTTTTGCGTCTGCTTTATTGTTGATTTCAGTCCAATATTTCAGTTTATTTGATACATTGTCAAGTAGTGTGTATAAATGACTCAAGCTTCTTTAGTTTGTTTTATGGGTTCATAGGATTTTGTTGTTCTGCCTGGGATGGTTGGGTAGATCAGCTGCTCAGCAGCCCAATCAAGGAAAGTGCAGACAGGTTTGTCTCATTATGTCCTGTGAGCAGGGAGGGGCTGGGCACCGTTAAGATGTAGGGTGAGATAGGTAGGATAGTTCTACAGTAAATTATATTCTATAATGTTTGGTGTGCTTATTGCTATGCGTGGGTGTCCATAGATATATTGAGATGTCAGCAGATATTGTATTAATCGTCTGTTCATTATTCTGTGTGAATTTGGATGCTTGCTCGGTTAAGCTCACCCTCTACTTGGGCAGGTGTTAAGTTCCAGTTATGTGAGGCTGAGAAGATAAAATCCCATTCACTGGAGTGAGGGGGTGAGAAGAGTTAACAGCTTGCTGTGAGGCTGCAGCTTTCTTTTGTTTGGTGTTCTTTAGATTCAGTTTCAGTTTGAATTTCCTGGGTTTCATTTTTGCCCTTTGTTTCAGTAAACTTTTTGTTAATAAATGCCACTTTGTTGCATTACTCCTGTTTATCAACCTGGTTCTTCAACCTTTTTTTTTAAGTTTCCCAGTGTCAAACCACCTCAACCGCCCTTTATATGGGGTGGCGGCGCTACAGCTACATTTATTTTTAACATTATTTTTGCTACATTTATCAAGTCATTTATTTATTAATTTATTCATTTATTTTTGAATTTGGAAGGTTCTGTCCTCCATAAAAAAAATAAAAAAAAACTTTTAGTGGATGTAAATGATGGTGCCAGCTTGCCCCAATAGCACCATATTGCAGCCCATGAGCAGCTCAATACTGGATCAATTTCAGAAATTGTTGTCACTATTTAGATAGTTAGACACAAAAACATGGGGAAATAGGTTCCAGGTTGAAAAAATACCGAAGTTACCTTAAACATTTCAAATACCTAAATGTAAAGTTAGTTTAAAATAATACTAATTAACATGAAAGACACTTAAAGATGTACAGCATGTTAACACTCTATAGGAAGTGAATTCAACATGAATATGCTGTAGGGGATATGATTGGAGATCAGCAACAAGGTGGTGAAAAACTCTGTCTTGGCACAAGTAAAGATCACAGCCACACCCGTACAAAGGATGCTGGCAGCAAGGAGAGAAATGGTTCGGGATCACAGAATTTCCAGCTCACTCCTCTGAGATCTGATGGGTGGTTCTTCTTGATAATGCCACATCATTTTTCACTCTGCAGCATCCTTTTCTTTTCCCCCATGAACATTCAAGCTATGGAAGCTAGGGGGATTGCTAAATGCGGAATTATGCCGTATTGCTTTGACAATGTAATTTTGCTTTTAGAATATATAAAAATGCATCTTTTGTGTTGCGCTGAAAAGCCATTACCAAGAGGATCAGAGAATGTAGCCACTGATGTAGGGATGCTTTCTCCTTAATGTCCCCAGCACAGCCATTAAAGTCCACCCAGCAACAGCTCAGCCTGTATCATCCAGCTCTGATGGCTCCGCTGTGGTCGTTTATCAGTCAGCTAGTGTTAGAGCAAGAAAACACAAGGGACAACACTGAGCAGAGGTGGCGAAATATTTTTTATCTCGCCACCAAAACTTTGAAAACAAGAAACTTAGACAGATAATATGTCAAGGTCAGACCATATATATTGTAAAACCTCTAGACTATATTGTCATGAATGGAGATATATATATATATATTTTTATCTTGCACAACAGGAACAAAAATCACAAGAGCAGATATGATCAGGTAAACAACACGTTTAAATCCCCAATTTCTTGTTTCCTTTGCTCTATGCACAGGCGAGGCCAGCCAACGAGTGCTGTCCTCTACTGAGGAACGCAGTATGCAGTATACAGTATACAGTATACAGTGTGATTCAGTTAAAGTGATTTATTTGCAGTTTACTGGGCCAGAGTTTAGCCTTTAAACAAACTCTTAATGCACTGGACAACAAAACAAACTTGTACCACTATTGCAATTTTATAAAAAAACATAAAACTTATACAGCCTACTGACTAATTTATACCACTAAATACTGCATGGTTTAGCTCCACCACCCCTTAAACAATTTATTCTAACAGCTCACGGTGAAGTCAGACAAACAGGATGATGAACGAGGAATGATTTGATGAATTGATACGAATGGACTTTTTGATCCATCGCTTGAATTGTTACACAATTATTAGCAATTAGTGCTCAAACGTCAGTTACATTGATCCCCCAGTCACTTGTCACTTTGTTGATTCATTTGTTGAATGGCCCATTAGTTTTGGTTTGAGTGTGTGATGTGTTTTGGGGTACATCATTAGTAACATGGTGAGAAATGTTGTCTTTCTGCAAAATGTGCATAATAGCAGAAGGTTTTCTACACTTGTGGGGTGTGCTCTTCATGAAACTGCAATGCATATTTTGAATGACATGACTATCTTAATGCAGAATACTGTGTGCTCTATATGCAGGCGCGCCTTAATATGACAGAGTGCCTTCCTAATAAGTAAACAGAATATAAAAGTCATCATTATAAGACAATATGTAAACAATAAGACAAAGTAGGGTTATTGAACCAAGTGCCTGTGTGCACAGTGGCAGCGCAAGAAGATCAGTAACTACAGTTAAAAACCCACAAACACCACAGGCAAAGAATCGGTATACATTTGTTGCTAGGGTTTGGTGCTCCTCCCCCAAGAAAATCTGAAGGTTTTTGTCCTAAAACTATACAATTTTACTTAATTTTGGACCATTATTATTACTTTATCACTATAGTTAATTCCCAAAAGCTTAAAAACAAAATTTGCTCCAATAATAATTTCATTATTTACACATATCCAACCTTCATCTGAATATTTCATTATTCTGGCAACATTTGTCATGTAAAATCATATTCTGTAAATCAATAGAGCAGTTCCAGAAAACGTTTAAATAGGCTATACTAGAAATGTGAATTGCACATTCCTTATGCTTATGAAGTGCACCACTGAGAGTATCCTGACTAGCTGCATTACAGCCTGGTATGGTAGTTGCATCGCCCTCAACTGTACAGAAGGTGGTGAAAACTGCTCATCACATCACCAGGGCGGAGCTGACGTACATGTACCGTAGGACCTCTACACCCAGCGGTGCAGGAAGAAGGCCATCAGGATTATCAGGGACCCCAATCACCCAAACCACAAACTGTTCTGCCTGCTGCCATCCGGCAGACGGTACCGCACCACCAGGCTCAGGGCCAGCTTCATACCACAGGCCATAAGACTTTGAACTCTTGAGCTCTTGAGCTCATGGCTTGACACCTGTCACCTTAGATTATATTGTCACTTTACCTTTATATACTTTTACTTACTGTTTTACAAACTGTTTGCATATACTTCTCATTATGCATATACATTTGCAAATCATTCTACCACAAATTTATATTTTGTTTTTGTCTTTTTTTATACATATTCAATTAGCATTGATAAAGGGAGCCTGAGATCCAAAATGTAACTGTAAACCTAAATATTACTGGGTATCAAACATGTGAGTATTAAAAGTGTAAACTTAAAGGCGCCCACCCGTTCTCATCCCAACTCGTCACATACCGCCACTTTGTCACTTTTTTTCCAGCATCAGAACAACTATAGTTAGGTTTAGGAAAGAGCTATATGTGTGGGCTTAAAACTACTACGTTTGTACCGTAAAAATTACACTTTGTGAACATGGGACGCGAACCAACAGCTGATTGTAACGTGACGCACGGGATAGAACAGCGGTAACAGGTGCCCTTGTGCAGTGTTACAGAATGCCGACGGCCGTGACAAGGCCTCAGTATTTGACACCCTGGGAGTGACTGGGCCGAGGTAGATTTCTTGTAAACAAATGAAAGTTATGACAAATGTGACAAATTAATTTTCTTCCTCAATACAAATATATTTGTAAATTCAATTTTAGGGAACACTTTGAAACCTGCATTGTTTACATCCAGGATTGCTTGCTAGCAGTCGTCTTCTTTCCTGACTTTGTTGGCTCATTGTTGTGTTTCTTTGCATATTACTGCCACCTGTTGATCAGCAGAATAGCGTGTATCGCATCACCCGCATGCACATGCATCGATCATTAAGAGACTTTTAAAAAAGTGCTCCATAGAGCGAAAGTGGAATACAACTCCACAGGATAGTTTTAAACACGGCATTTTTTTTGCTCTTACTAAAGCTTTAATTGCTAGTTTAAATCGATTTGTCTTCACTTGCAATATTCATGCAACTTATTTGTGTATGTTCTTTATTAAAGTCATTTAGGTTTACTTCGATTTTGATCAGAACATATTCTGGATAGACACCAGGTGCAAATGGCACCTCAAGGCGTTTTCTACACTTAATGCGCACCACATTTAAGAGAACGATCAGAGTACTACATATTTGATTAATTTCCAAGGCAAAATAACCTCACAGTGTGAGGCTGACCGCTGCCAAGCAATCCCTGCCCCAGTCTGATGATACAAAATGGATGCACCTGTGTACCAGCTGCCCAAAACCAAGGTTCCTCATTTCAACTTCCTCCCCTCTGTTGAATATGCTTGAACTAGATAATATAGTGCATGTATTTGTGTCACTGTCACCTTCAGTTCCTCAATGCTGGTGTACCCACACAGACCAAATATGCATACGATTACTGAGGGAGCCCACTGAAAAGCTTTGCGTGTGCTCGTTGGCTAGTGTTCAAACAAGACAGGAGTAGTGTAGGTGGCGAGAGTTGTGTTTGGTGTTGAGTGGGAGTGAAGGAGGTTACCGAGTGTCAGGAATCAGTGAAACATCTGGTGCCGTATACCCCCGTTACCTGCACACTTGACGGCTGGTGAATAATGCCCCCTTTCCGATGGTCCTGCAGGTGTGTGATGCTGCTGCCCATTTAAAAAAAAAAAAAAAACAACAACTATAATTTAGCACATTATTTTTTTGAGATCTGAATGTAGCTTCTGTGAGGTTGTTTGCTAAAGGAGGAAAGGAATTAATGTTGTATCACAGCAGGTGAAAAGATATGATTTGATCTTTTTCAACATTCTTATTCCTCACTACTAGTGGGGATTATGTAGAGGTTGGTCAGTCAGTCAATCTAACACTGTACTCTCCAGACTTGGACTGTCATCAGCTGGCGGAACTGGAAGAATGCATATCAGAAAGCAAACAATGGATGTCATTCCTTCTTTTAAATGCTGAAAAAACTGGTTCCACAATTTCACAAACCTCGGTGTCCTATTTGAAAAACATTGCCAAGATTTGTCCCATTCTTTCCATGGCTGATGCTGAAACACTTGTTCATGCATTTTTCTCATCTAGGCTTGATTATTGCAATACACTTTTCTCCGGTTTACCTAAATCAACTATTAGCAAACTACGACTTGTGCAAAATACTGCTGCTGGGATATTAACCAAAACTTGAAAATGTGATCACATAACCCATATTACATCTTTATACATCATTATATCCGACATATGAACAACGACATGAACGTATCTGGATTGGTTATTCTTTCAAGGTAAATGCAGTGTTAAGTTATATTGCAGTACTTAACCTTTAAAAAACAGGCTTTTCTAACTACTACAGTAAATGCAGTACATATTACCTAGATTCAAAGCTTAATTGGATCCAGCCTGACCAAGGTTAGATGAGAAGTGCAAAAACTGCCCTTTTTTAATGAGCTTGTATCCCGGACATTTTTTTATTCATTCAGGGTTGTTGTTGAGGGCGATCACCTCAGTTAGGGTCCTTGTATCAACAAAAACACTTCACCAAGGGCAGCACACACACACACACAAAGAGGCAAGAGCACATGGAAGCCCTTAATATCGTACTTGTTGTTGTGCACGCTTGCAAGGCTCCATTTTTGTTTCCTTGGAGTAGTCTTACGGTTCAGAGGCATCATCAATTTTCATCCGTCTCGTTTCAGCCCGGGTGGTCCGCAGCGCCTCCATCGCTCTGTCTGTAAACATCCCAACAAATATGGAAAGATCAAGTGAGGTTCTATCATTACCATCCTTGGCAATGTCATACGGAGCCGTGGTTTCCTCTGCTAGACCATTAGCAGTAAATCAAATGGAACATAAGCCCACTAATGAACGGAACTGTGAACACTATTTATGCAGAATATCTGGTAGGGCAGATACGGTGTAATGATTTAACATGCTGACTGAATGCTTAATATACTTAATTTTCTTTTGGAAGCTCATTTATCCAATTTTAGTTTATGTTCAGTACACTATTAAACCTTAGCAGTGCAGCCTCACGGTATATGAATGTTACATACTGTGTGTTTTGGTGTTACTCTGTCCTCGCAAATTAATTTTTAAAAAAGGCCCTATGGAGTTAACATACCAGCCAAAGGGTTCAAATACATTAAGTTTCAAACAAAGACGGACCACCTTTGCCCTCGCTGTATCCCTGCTGGAGCCCGCCTCAGCTCTCCCTTAATCTGACAAAAAGATCCCAATAGCCGAGCACTTTTCTTGGGGTTAATTGTATGTGACATCCATAATGCAGCTCCGGTCAATGGTTATCTTCACTTGGGTGGAGAGCAAGTTGTTTCTCTCCTGTTATAAGTTCTAGAATGTTCTCTTTCTAAATATTCCTCATTATGCAATTGTTCCAAGAAAAGTTCAAATGCCTAATTAATTTAACATTGGGAAAATTGATTAATTTAACCTTTTGAAACCGGTTACAATCTCCAAGATGATGACGTGCCGTAAACACCGGCGTGATTAACGCTGATTAGAAATATTTAACATAAAGGAATGGTGATATGCTTTGACATTATCTTGTTTTTTGGTGCTCGAAAAAGGTTTCCGAATGGCTTCCTCACATTATATTAGCACCATGCATCACTCTCTTAATGATCGTAAAAATGTACCGAAAGACAATATGATCTGTTCAATTGGAAACAAAAAAGGTGACAAAGAGGCTTTTGGTTTCCATATTGTCCTGCTTGGCTGAACTGCTGCACTAATGATGAGACTCGGAGGAAAGCAAACTCCCACGGCTATCTGTGTCCCTTTTATTAAGATGGAGGGTGGGGGGGCAAATGCGGTGGGGAGAGGAACTGATGGGTTAAGCATCTTTCTCCAGAGGAACTTTATCTGGGTCTCAGAGCCAAGGCAGTACATTTTAATTACCGCTCTCACACACACACGCTACAATATAAATGCACACTTGGAACACACCTGTTTCTATATCTTTCTAGTTTTTAATATAGAACCGAGAGGATCATGTGTGCAGTTTTTTTTTTTTTTTTTTACCCCTCAAAGCAGTAACATAATTGGGTCAGTTTTAGACTCTTGGTCACTGTGGCTGCTCTGTAAACCTGAAGCATTACTCCCATTAGCTGCAGTCCTGTTCCCTTGGGCCATTGGGGGACACATAGAAGGTAATTACAGAACATAATGTTATTAATTACTGCGAGCACTCGTGGAGCTGAACTCTCTGCAGATGAGGTTCTCAAAGCCAGGCGGGGCCACAGAACAATGCCTTAAGGTTAAGTGACCCACTCGTCTCTGTCACTATGGATGCGGGGCTTTTTGTCGCAACTCTCCTATTTGTCTGCCGATTCTCGGTACTGAGTCTGTTTTCCTGCCGCTGTTGCCGCCGTGCTAAAAAAAGGAGCAAGAAAAATGTATCCACAGCGGTCGCCTGCAGTCATTTTTGTCCTTACAAAGCACACAGAGGGAGGGGGATTACTAAGACAGAAGCAAGTGGTCAGATGTCATTATGAGTTTCCATTTGAAAAGAAGGAAGTTTAACCAGGCCATTGTAAGAAATCTTCTTCTCACCATTACTATTATTATTATTATTATTATTATTACTGACTGATTCGTCCCGGTGGGTAATGAGGCTCCTCCTCGCACGTCGCAGTGTTGTCATTAAGCAAACTGCCTCTCGATTATGGGTGTGAAATTTCCCACCTCCAGCATGATCTCCCCATGATCTCCCTCCTACATGTGGAGTTTATATATAACATCATTTAATCCCATTACCCCGGTGAGCCATACGCATCTCTCCGTAATGATGAAAATACAAAAAGTACGTGTTATGTGTTGCCACTGTGCAATATATGGGGACCGGGGAGCTCAAACTAATTGGGGAAAGCCTCAAGCTGCTGACTAAAGCTTGTTTGTCAGCTTTTCACACGTTCGTTATGTGTGAGGTATAGGAAGATATCTTTGCAATTTACTGTGACATAGTCCAAGAAACTGTAGCATGTTCTTTTTGCTTTAATGTATAATTAATTAGTGTTTGAAAGAGAGAC
>CAKALG010040266.1:0-12026 GCA_916700815.1 Helicolenus hilgendorfi | reverse complement strand
CTGTCCCGTACACCTCAGTGTGTTTGGACCATACTGTGCTAAGATCATCGGTAAGTGGGTCTGAAATATAAGTGATCTCATTATTAGTTCTTTGTCCAACCAAGGTGGCTGACATATTATAATGTATCTAAGGGGAAGAGGAGAGAATAGCTGATTGGATTCCTCACATAAAGAGCAGAGAGTTCATTTGGAAGTTGGAAGGCTCGATGAGAAGCTGTAATAGGCAAAACATTGATGTAAGTGACCCACTGAAACCACAAAGTAGAGCTGGAAGAGAAAAAGGACTTTGCGTTAATTGAACTGCTGTAGTTTTTACCCCTTTGTCCAAATTAAATAGTATTCTCTTTGTTGTCACTGATGGAAAAGTCCGTCCACAGGAAGAGGGAAATCTAAGTAAAGGTTTCTCCTATATAACAGTGAGCAATGCACGTTCCAGATAAAACTGGACAGACCGGCTGATGACGCCCTTTGAGGATATCAGGGCATATCAGTTCAGGTTTTTTCAAGCAGCCATCAGTCTGAGCTGCCAATGTACAAAATAGCCTAGTTGAGCTTTAAAAACTGGACTAAAGCCGTCACAATTCAGCGTTCTCCTCAAATGTCACCTCTCGGCGCTCATTAGGCATTCCCGTTGCGAGTAGTAAGTACTTTGTCATTCTGCTAGCCGCTGTCGACTTGAATTGACATTTCACTCAGTGTCTCTCATTCCATTCAGTATTCTTCGGAGACCGCCTTTGCCTCTGTCCCCTCATTTCCAGCCAGGCCATTTCACCTTTTTGTCTCCCTGGAAATGGATTAGCCAGCCAGGACAAAAATTAAACTGCCAAATCAATTAGGGCTTCTCAGAAGGTGCAGATTTATTTTCACGCTTGTTCATCACGCCCTTTTTTACGCTTGTCTGTTCCCATCCTTGGATTATTGGATGCACTTTTTGCAGGGTGCCAACCTACAAAGGTAAACATTTAAAAGGAGAGAGTGATCATGCAGGGTTTAGAAAGAGCAGCTTTCAAGGCGCAGTACACTTTGGTATAGGACAAGCAAAAGACAAGTAAATAACAATACTTTGGAACACGAACACCAGTCTCCTGGTTGAAAAGTCCTGTGTTTGTTGGACCCATCTGCCGTAAAGAGTCTTTCTCACTTTTTATTCTATGTCACTATCTCTAAGTGCCTTTGCATTCCAGTCAGTACAGACTACATGGCGTCAAATAACACGGCAGGAGCAACAACGGCGTTGTCATTGCACGCGAAATGACTAATTACAAATTACTGTCTCATTCATATGCCATTTGGTGAGACCGGGCTGACTCAGCAGAGTTCCTTTTTCATTAAAGACAGTTAGTCCCTCCCCTTACACTTTAGCCCCGCCCCTTTCATAACTCATGAACCATTTCTCGTAGACTCTTGTGTGAGGCATCGTTGGTCTCAGCAGATAATTTTGTTTTCATTGGTGTGGGTTATCCCTGCCTTCTACACTTAAGCCACGCCCTCTTTGTGTTTGTGGTAATGCATGTGCATAATTCGCCCTTATTTGACATAAAACACACAGTTGTCCATTTCCTCATTTCAGCAGTTAACTTTGGTTTATTTTGACCATGTCAACAGTCTTTCCCTAATCTAGACCAAGTTTTAGTGCCTAAACTTAACCAAAATTACAATCCGTAGAAACTGTAAACATGCTAGCAGCATGGCTCTAGGGATGGCAGTGCTGGTCTGTCTGTCGGTCGGTCCACCACTTTGATCCAGACTTAAATATCTCAACATGAAATCCCCTGAGGATGACGTCTACTGACTTTGGTAATCCTCTGAGTTTTTCTCTAGCGCCACCAGCAGGTTGACAGTTTTGGCTTTTTAGTGAAATGTCTTGAACTATTGGATTGGATTGCTGTGAAATTGGAAACGGTTATCCATGCTTTTCCATCAGCATAACATCTAGGCTTCTTTGGGTTTAGTTCTAATATTAGCATGCTAACACACTAAACTAAGATCGTGATCATTACACCTGCTTAGCATCCACATGTTGGCATTGTTATTGTTGTATTATATCTCTGTATTCCTCTTGTCAGCAGCTGACAACTGACAACTTGTCAGCATAGATGTCCTGTTGAGCGGGTCTTCCAGTCACATGTCGAAGTGTACTTAACCCCAAATGTCTCCCGAAGGCTGTTCCGTCGGTGTTTGAATGAGCATTTAGATTAGATCCTGATGGGCAGGTCGGCACCCTGTATGGCAGCCTTTGCCATCAGTGTGTGAATGTGTGTGTGAATGGGTGAACGGTGACATGTAGTGTAAAGCGCTCCGAGTGGTTGGAAGACTAGAAAGGAGCTACATAAGTGCAAGGTCCATTTACCATTCTCCTCCTTCCTCTTGCTGCACAAAAACAGTCAGTCAAGGGTCTCTTCTCCTGCAACCACACATTGTGCGCTGGGCTTCTGTAAAGTTACTGCATTGAAATGTACCTTTCTATTTGAATCCGAAACATTCACATAGCCTTATCGGTGTGTATGGAATGACCTTATTTCAGGCCAGCCAGCGCATTTACCAGCAGGTGCTTGCTTATAAAGCTATAAACTGAACTGGATCCTGCCTCGGATGCAATAGCATTGGGGGATTTCAGTGAGCAGACGAGCAGGGCTCCTCATTCTCTTGCACAGTTTCATGTTTGGACTGTTTTACATTTAACTAGCTTCATCACTGACTTTAAGAGTCTTGTCGTTATCCACTATTGCTGAGAGTGTGACCTCTGCTGGCACACTCAATGATATTCATTAATGTGATGTGATGTGCAATGACAAGTGACATATTTTGTCATTTAGTTTTGGAGGACTTCGGAACATTGTTGTGTTCCTGTCAGACTTATTACTTTTCCAGTCGTGACACTTTTACGACTGTACACCATTATGGGCTGTCAACTTGGTTTCTCTCTTTTTGGATCCAAACTATTGTGCTTCCCTGCATTATTGAATTATTTATTTGTATTTGACAGTGAAGGGAAACATGTGGGGGGATAGAAGAGAGGTGGATGACATGTAGGAAAGGTCCATATCTGGATCCAGATGTTGTAATTACATGTGGTTATATTGTAATGTGTCGTAAACCACCAAAACGATGCAACTTCCCTGCACCTTCTCTAAAACAACAATGTCATCTTCTGCTTCCTATGTTATAGTAAGGGATATTTTACAATAAAAAACTACTTAAAGCATGAACACACTGTAGTTGATATATCTCACACACATGCTTGAAGGCTGATTCCACCACCGTTTAAACACGTGATACGTCCACAGAATCTGACCACTGTCACTCACGGATGTTGGAAGAATGCAAATTAAGCTCAAGCAAATTGCAACTCTTATCACAGCATACTGATTAAAATTTCAAACCGAAGACAAAAGACACATGCACAAAACTCGCTGCTTAATTACAGTAATGAGTAATTACAGCTGCAGGCAACAATAGAGTGACCAGGCCCCGGTCGAGATATTTCAGAAGAAAGAAACTAAGTGGTGTTTTAATGAGCGGATTCTCATGCTCAGCACATTTGTTCTTAAAGAACAACGGTGTGGAGTTAAAGGTTAAACAGTACATCTTTTGTTGGCTTTCTTGTGAGTGTACGTATCTGAACAGACCGCTCTCACCAAGTGGTTTATACAGCAATTTGTCAAGTTATTTTGCATGCAATAATAACACCGTTATTGCTTTTGTTGCTTAAATATAAGTATGGCCATTACCTTAGTTTTGTTGCCTAAAAACTCTTGCCTGACTCATTGTCAAGCATTTATTGATATATTTGACTTCGGAACATCTCTGACTACAAAAATCAAAAAAGTTTTACTTTATCAATTTAGAGATTTTCCAAAGTAAAAGTCCCTAGAAGTGTATAAATCAACTTTTTTCCCATAGTTAAGCTACATCACAATAAATCGTTAATCGAATCGCAGTACTTAAAAATCGCAATACATATCGTCCCAGCACTACAAATGTGCCTTCCATGAGATCAGAATCTTACAATGCTGTAGCATATTAGATCAACTTCTTTTGTGTTTGAGTCTAAAACAATTAAGATGGCTGATAAAGCACCGCCATTTCGTTCATCTTATATTATTTTAAACTACAAGATTTGTTTTAGTCATCTAGCAAATGTAGCAAAATTTCCACCTCACAAATTAATTTCAACAAAATTACCTAACTGAAAATATACCTTTTCAGAGAAGCGTCTACACACATTTTTGCATGTTATAAGCTGGAATGATACATGTATGAGACATGAGTGTCCAAGTGCAGCAATTTTGATGAAACTTGAAAAGATGACCGAAGATTTGAAAGCACTCTAGCAGCCCTTTTGGGGGGGCCGGGTGACTAATTGTAATTCGTGGAAGCGAGCGCTGTAGGATCCTGATGCTGCAACACAAAGAGAGTCAAGTGCATGTCTGAGGATGTCTGCACGGCTACTTGCGAGAGCAGTGGCTGAAAAAAGCACAAACCTCTGATATTGACCTCAGCGTTGCACACTGGGACTAATATGTCCTCCTTCTAACGCTGCCAAGGCGTGCACGAGTGTCATGAACAGAGCTGAGATGCGATGCGGCGCGTGTGGCGTTATGGCATTTTTAGTGTCGCCGTCTTGTTTCAGTTGCGCTTTGAGACCATCTCACAGTTCAATACGAGCGCTCCTTTGGTCTTTAATTCCTGTAACATTGGCTTGTCAAAGGATCATTTCCCCTTCACTGGATAAAGTAATGGAGTAATTGTACACAATTCAAGCACTTTCATGTTTTCTACACGCACAATTGCAGGCTTTACATGTAATTAACATAGCTCTTGTCATAAACCAATGGGCTGTGAAGGGGATTAGTGTTTGCATGTGAATGGGACCCCTGTCAGCTGTGGGATGTAATTAGGGTTAACAACTAAGCTTAGACCCAAAACATCTTCAAGCGGGAGTCAGTGAGCATTGTAATTAGGAAGCACTTTACAGGGCACACTACTGTGCTTTATGTACTCTAACTTTCCACCCACTATGGCCTGACTTTTTGTTCTTCAAGAGAGGGGGCACACCACCACCGAGAGCCCGAGAGATTGAATTTGAAATTCACGCAGCATTCATAGCTCATTATCGGATGTGATTAAGTTGTCCTGGCTATAATGAATGTCGATGGCGCCAAACACATCCATCATAATTGGAGATGTGTCACCGGGTATCAATACACTGTCAATTTGTAGGTGCCTTACACATGCGGAGTTTTACTCCTCTATCGCATTGCCCTGGGGTTTTGTTGATATGTATTCATAAGATGAATGCTCTCACATTGAACCAAGTAAACAAACTATAGTGAGAGTTGTGCTTGCGCTGGATCGCAGAGTTTTAAAGAGAGCTATACTCTGGATTTGAATTGAGGAAAGAGCACACCGAATCCGACGTTATACAGTTCACAGGATTTTACATGGAAGATTTGCCACTTATTTTGAGAAGGTAAGAGAAGTTCAGTCTCACAATGGCGGAACAAGTGGAGCACACCTAAACCTTTACAGATTTATGAGCAGAACTGGTATGGTTCTCTTAGGTACACTGGTGCTATACGACGTGGAAGAAGGAGCCTGTTGCATGGACAGGTCTGGGATTTTGCAAGGTTGTCTTCATGCAAGAGTTATTGGTGGTTGTAATTGTTCCGCTCGTCTGTACTGCCTGTAAAATGATCCCTTTGACTACACTGTAGGAAAGGAGGAACAAAATCCACAGTCCTCATTCTCAAAAATGTATTCTTAACTTCAGTCGAAGCTAATACGAAGCTTCAGCAATCAAGTAGGTATCTTGAACATAATCCAAGGTTTGGCATAATTGTCCAATATGGATGTTCTTGCTGGCGGGGTTTATTGACCACAACACATGTGGGCATTTGTTCCAAATTTCTTAAATTGGAGTCACGTTAGGAAGGATTTTTTTCCTGGCCAGTATGGACAGGATTACAGTAACCAATACAGTATTCCATTATACAGTATGCACTGTATTAAGGCTGACAGCCTCATCTAACTCCAACTCGGCCTCACCAAATGGCGTATGAATGACACAGTATTTTTTAAGTAATTTGCATGTAATAACAACACCTTTATTGTCATCTGTACAGCATGTAGTCAAGTGGTTCTCAACCTTTTTTTATGCTTTTGTTTTATGCTAAATGCAGTACCTGTGAGGGTACAACTCGTCTTCAAGGCAGTGGGCAGAGAAACCTGTTTGAGGAAACATCGGATGTATTGCACAGTGCATTCACTATGCTGTTGATCAATCGTTCTTTCAGACAGGTAGTCTCCTGATGATGGTATGTCTTGTATTTCAAGTTGGAGGTTGTATATTTGATGCAAGTATCCATGTCAATACTTGTGTCTCTTGTTGGCTTAGTAAGTCAGACTGCTCGTCTTCTGTCAGTCACCACCTCTTTAGAAGATTGCACTGTGTTTTTATCATGCCAGCTGTCTTTTTATGATATTCATCAAATCAATTCAAACTACCTCTTTTATTCTGACTCTAGCTTCCGTGCCGCCTTTTGCAGATGCATTCTTTCAAAAAATAAAAAATAAATCCCGGTAGATACTCTTACATTGTTAAACATCATCAATTTGTGATGGTCGATGTGTCAGAGGTTGCCTCATCTACCTCGACTTCAGCTCATGATGTCCTACATTCCTCATCAACGGGCCGTGAACTCATTGCTTTCAATCAAACCGGGTGTACGGGCATATAATTAGCTCACAAGTGAGAACACTCAGTCGTGGGTTACATTTGTCTCGTGCAAAACGCACCATCATATTGCTACATCAGTTTGCTGGGCTATTTTCTGCTGCCATGGGCGGAGACACTGTTATCTCGACCTCTTCTTCCGTGATGGATTTCTCCTTTTATCATTATTGAGCATCAGTGCAAATGGCGGCGCTACAAAGAAAGTCTCGCTCTTTGATTCTGAGAGACTGACACCACGACATGGTGTTTCAGATCTTTGAGACATTTTGTGCTATTAAACCCCCGTTGATGCTGCACTGGAAATATCTCGACATTGTGTCGCAGGGTGCACATTTTGCCAATTATACGACAAGAGAGATGCCAGCTAATAACAAAATGGATCCAGATGTGCAAGGAACACAGGCAAGAGCTGTTTAAGTATTTAGGTACAGGATTTTTTTTTTCCATTAAAATATAAAATGCATGTGATGTCCTGTGCGTAACAAAAAACATAAAATATCAGCTTAAAACAATCAACGCATATGATTTAAAAGCCACACACAACAACAAATCTACATTCCTATGGCGACCAACGAGTCACACGACTTGCACCATCTGATCTCTCTTTGTTGTTGGAGTTTTGCGGTACATGACATTATACTGTAAGCTCGATGTCAGCCCTCAGATAAAGCCTATTGATTATCTATCAGCCTTGAAACAAACATGGTGAAACTGATCTGTAGATTTTGATTTCAGGTCGTGAAGGGGCCCATCTGGCTCAAACATAGATCCAGGCTGAGTGATTCCGCTGTAGCCTTTACTGTAAGCTGTGTTCCATGCTTGAAGAGGTGGGACAAAGTCACTGTTTGTTCTGCACCTTTCCCTCTTGGTTACACAATGTGATCGGCTGCTGTCAAATTGATTCAAACTATTTCTAGAAAAATGAGACTAATAATGTTTAAAGTCAAAGTGGACAAAGTCCTTTTTTATTTTCTCAAGTCTGCAGTCATCAGATTCATAATTCATGAAATGAAGGTTAAATAATAGCATGCACATCAATTGGTGGCATTTCTAAGAGCTGATGGCAAGACTTTTAACACTGTTATTAAAAACTATTTAGAAGCTGAGTCCATACCAGCTGACATTGGGCGAAGACGGGATACACCCTGGACAGGTCGCCAGCCTATCACAGGGCTGACACATAGAGACAGTCAACCATTTGGCGCCCTTCCACACAGAAAGGCGCCAAACCGGGTTTGAACCTTCTTGCTGTGAGACAACAGTGTCAGTTTATAAGTCCAAAAAGTCTGTGACAGCGACAAACCAGTCTCACGGTAAAGGAAATCAAGAAAAGGCGTATGATTGCGGGCATTATCATAGTATTCATACAACTGTTGGTGAGAACGGGCTGATCCCACAATAACAAGTTCTGAATCATTACTGTACAAGACGTCTCCTTTTTTCCAGTCGCCGAAATTATATTTTCACCCAGTGGGTCCTTATGATGCAGGATGACCTGTCAGTGTGTATAACTTCCTGTTTACTCCTCTTGGTACATTTGTAAAAAGTCAATGTGAACAGAAACCGAACTAAGACTACAATGCAACACTATCATTTTAGTTCCCTTGTTCCGGACCAAATTAACCCAATCACAGGTGTGAAAGCACCCCTAAATCCACATGTCTTGAGACGGATTTTGACGTGTAGCACATCACAGAGGCATTTAAGTGAAATATTATTGCTTCTTATCATATTTAAAGGACAATTTAAGGTCTTTTTTAATGTGTATTTCAATACCACACTAAGCTGGCATCACATGATGGAAACTGGTGATGATAAGCCTTTCACTGCAGTATATAATGACACATTTCCTCTCCCACCATAGCTTAAGATTACAGGGTTTAATGTGTCATATGAAGTCCATGACCTGACTTTAACCTCCTCTGAGTGTTTGTGTTTGTAAAAAAGCGATAAAGTCATTTAAATATTTGGTCCGTTTAATGTGTTTTTCATTGGTCGCGCACGTCTATCATCCGGGGTCAGGGCCCGTCCCGTCACAGTAAGAGCCGTAATACAATCACAGCAACGCAGGGTGGTCTCATCTATATTTCAGTTTAAATGATAACAATTTTTCTTCATGTGACGTTAATTTAGTCGCAGCAACTCAATGGAGCCTTTTTGATGCCCAATAATTGCGGAGCACATTTTACAAGAAGTCAATTTGAGATTTGCATGAAGAATGGCAGCGTGTCATGGTGGAAAGGGTTTTGCAATAAAGAGACAAGCGATTGAAATTGAGATACTTGCGAGCGGCCGCGGCTTTGGCTCAGAAGGCACTCATGCGATAGAAATGAAATATAAATGGGAAAATAATGGAGGTTTCTTCCGACAGTGTCATTGAAAACTTTCGCATTGCTGTCGCGTGCTCCAAACTTAACTTGTGGGGAACATTTGTCAGGTACACATTTGGATAAAGATGAGTCGAAAAGGTTAAATGCAACAGAGTGATTGTCTTCTGTAAAAGATTTAGCGCTGTTTTTAATCTGTTCTTTTTAAATGACACACAGCAGCAACATCTTAGTGGCAGATAAATGCCTTTTTACAGTGGATGATAAATGGCAGGATTCTGAATTGATATTGGACATTCATTAAGTCACAATTACCTTAATTGCATTTGCACAGTGCTGGGTGACTAATGGGTTCACACATAAAATACTGCCTAATTTTTTTTAATGAATTCATTTTTTTAGTGCCTGCAAATTCAAATAGTCAATTTAGATGAAATATATATATATAAAAAAAAAAAAAGCAGACGTGGATTTATTCTCCATATGTGAATTCAAGCAGGGAGATATTGTCCAGAAACAACACAAATAATTTATGTCATTGCTTTTATCCTCCTCCGCTGTTCCCACACACACAATAGCTGTGGGTTCCTTAAAATACTGCTTTGTGTGATTAGGCTGTGTCTTGATGCTGCTGGATGTTACGCAGTGTTTGTGATGTCAACCATGTGTGCGGTTCTGTAATGTGAAAATGTTCTCATGAACCTTGAGGCATAGTTCTTTTTTGAGTTGTTGACTCTTAAAATTCTGCACTTTTTTTGCTAATTTACTGGATGTCTGTGAACTCAGTAGCAGCTCCAGCTCCAAAGATAAAGAAATACATCATTAAAAATAGGTCTGGGGGAGTGGGTGCATGTTGCAGTTTACATATTTCTAAAATTGGTAATTTAGCTCTCAACAAATAAAAATAAACATCAAATGTTTGATCAACTTCCTGTTTACATGCTCGCAGCCACAGTGGTGGAAACGGTAGCTCCTAATAATATAACTAACTCTTCCTTTAGAAATACCCTCTTGAAGGCGCATATCAGGACTGTTAAGCCGATTCTGAGTATGATTTGGGGCGTGACGACTGATGGGACCGAGGAGGACCAGGCCGGTTCCAGTCTGGGTCAGTTGGTGTTGGCGGTCGGCAGATAAAAAAGATTCTTTTTAAACATGTTTGATATCTGTGACCGACATCTGCGACCGTTCGTGTCACTTGTGTGTCGCTGCGGGAGACATATCGGTAAAAAATAGAAGAAGAGGAATGGTGATTCCTCCAGTTGCAACACGTTCTCACTCCCAACTCGTCAAAAACCAACGCTCGATCAGTGGCCATACGCTCAGTTTTGGGCCACTTGTTTCATGCATACAGTGTCTTTTCAAAATAAACTTCAGTGTTCACTGGAAACGTACAGTCTACGCTTGTTTCAAGCATACATTTCTTTTCAAAATAAACTTCCAATGTTGGTTTACTTTGGTTTAAGTTGAAATAAGTAAGATTATTACTTATGTATGCACACACCTTTAGTTAAATACTTAAATTACATAACAAAAGTAAGGTAAAATAAGTCAATGTAGACTTGGTTTCACATAGGACAGGGTCTCCTGGGTGAATGTCTGTGTTTGTTTGTTTGACCCAACTGTCCACCCCGACTTTCTTGCTCTTCATACAACGTAGTTGCTCTGGGCGTCTAATAATGATGTGGACGGGTTTACATCGGAGTTAGTTGAAAGCCCGCTGTGTCTCATACACACATCGGTATCAGACACCGAGGGGCACTGACCAAGCGTCATTGCCAATTCCATCTGTACAAGTCCACGTTCCCCATCAGCCTCTCCATCCATTTTCCTCCTTTTTCAGCCACTGCATATAAACAGTGCAAGCTGCTGGTTACCGTTGTGTTTGTTTTGGTACGAGAACACATGACAGTTGGCGTTCTCAAGGGATGTTCACGGTTGTCTACCTCCAGAACTCCAGTGGTTACTGACCAGTGGTTCAGTGTATTGTCTGGTGTATTTATTCGTAAGGTTTATGCTCCTTCCTGACTGTCTAAGAATAAAAAAATACGTGCAAGTAGGTGGAAACAATCTTTTTGTGCGATTTGTCGTAGGTTTCAGCTCTTCACCTTTGTCCCAAAGCTTGTGTTTTACCGTTGCTGTGACAGACAATGTTTAGTCAACTATATCACTCCTACAACATCTGCACATGGCAACAATAGCGTGGTTAAAGTTAGCAACTAAAATCACTTAATTGCCCTTAGGAAAGTATGTTATTATCAAATAATAAAGAGACAGGACATGAATTGAAGCAGATTTATTTACCCATCCATCATCATCCATCTCAAACCAAACTTTTTTTCACTGTAACATATGGACACAGAGGACTGGCAGGAACAGACAACACTGAGGGAGTTATTAGCACAGAAAAGTTTTAATTGATCTACGATTTTTTAATGAGGCTGTGAACGCATCCGTCTCCAACACGCCTGTTGATCTTGAGTAGAACCTGTAGAATAATTCATCAATATGACAAGGTTGGTACTTAACATGCAGTGTGTAATTGTACCTTGACATTGCACATCATCACTCCAGTTAGACACTGCAGATAGAACAGATACCTGCTGCTTTCAGATGTCTGCAAAGAGTCAGCAGAGTGAAGGAAAGGCCTTCAGTACCGGCTACTAACAGTCAGAGCTGGTGAGAATAATGAATACTGTTTGTGTGATTAAAGGGAGGTTTATATGGTTGTGCCTTCACTGAATAAAGTGACCAAAATATTATGGAACAAAAGTGAGCCGAGCTATGGTCCTGCAGAGCACCGCTGGATTCGTCGCCAACCTCTACATGCTCCTCTCCTTCTACTGGGGTGCATGGCGAATCACCAAACCGGTGCAGCCGGAGAGATAAAAACCTCAGTACGCTGCAGGAAAAATACAAGCTCACCGATGCGGCGCTGCGTTGTGCGCCGACACCAGAATAGA
>CAKALG010040265.1:0-17398 GCA_916700815.1 Helicolenus hilgendorfi | reverse complement strand
AGGGTGAAAGAGGCAATGTGAGACAAGAGGCTCTGGCAGTGGAAGACAAGACTGATGCCAGTGAAGCGCTTTGAAATGAAAGAGAAGAACTGAAAAAAAGAGGACATAAGAGGGGGAGGAGGGGACAGAGACAAAGAGGAAAGGAAATTGGGAGGAACAAGGTCGAGACAAGTTGGATGACAAACGCCAAAGGCTGGAGTCAAACCCACAACATCTTGAGTACATGGTATGTCTTAGCCCGCTGCCACGCTGAGCATCCCAGTGTGTCTAACACGCTTTGGTTTCAGTCCATTTGGAAACCAATTCAAAGTGCACAGACATCGGGCGGCCCAGTGGTGAAGGGAGAGGGAGTGTGTGTGTGTGTGTGTGTGTGTGTTTTGTATTTAAGAACTGCTCAGTTCTAATGAGTGAACTCCTCGTTGTTTCCATCACACATACAGTGGGATCATGGTGTTTTCTTTGTTGTTGTTGATGACCTATTTGTAACCCGGATAAGTTAGCTTGGACCAACCAAATTCATACCCACAAAGTCTGTCTGGAATCTGGATGTCATGATTGGTGACCAACTAACCTTTGACTACTGCAACTCCCTACTGGCACGTCTCCCTGCAGGCACATTCAAACCTCTGCAGATGATCCAGAATGCAGCAGTGTGACTGGTATTCGACCAACGCAAAAAGCACACGGCACTCCGCTGTTCATGTCCCTCCACTGGCTGTCAGTTGCCACTCGCATCAAATTCAAAACCCTGTTGTTCGCTTACAAAACGACTCCTTCCTACTCACGTTGTTCCCTCCTATCTAGATCCTTGCTTGTGTTGTATAAACTCTCAGATGAAGGTTGCTTTGGACAAAAGCGTCTGCTAAATGAAATAGTAGAATTGTAGAATTATCAAAGTTACAACAACTGTATTATGAGCTGCTACATGTCCATTACATCAGATAGGTGGCACCTGTTACCCAGTACAGATGCTGTCTTCATGCAAAATGTGTTAATTTGGTGGCAATCATGTGGCTCTGCTAAAATAAACTGTACAACAAAGTATCTATAAGGCCATGATCCCACGAGACGTTTTGCTAAAAACACTTTGCCAGCAAAACTATAGTTTCTCTTGCACCTTGTGTCACATTCTTCTAGCAGCTTTTAGACACGCATAAAAGTTAAAATATCCTCAACTTTTCAGTGCAAGGCGCCGAGTCGCACCGCTCGTCACTCGGCCAAAATCAAGCATTGAGCAAGCAACATATCAATCATTTTGACTGGCACTGACAAATGATGTCCGACTGATATAGGAAAACAGATCAGAAAGTGCTGAATGGGAGGCAATAAATTACATATTTTGCTGTTTACTCAAGGACTTTTTAGGCACAACGGGTTCTACTTGACTAGTATTGCCTTGCAGTTGCAGGACATAATGTAGGACGAAATAATGAGTCTTGATCCTGGTATACTGGAAACTGGGCCCGTATCATGATATCTGTTTCCTCCTTAAAGGGAAACTCCACCAATTTTACACATCAAAGTTTGTTTACAGGTTTCGGGAACAGTTGCACGAAGCTTTTGTATAAAGCTCCAGGAGGAGCTGAGTGAAGTTTGATGAACTGCCTCAAGTGATGTCACTCGAGGCTACAAGTTTGAAAACTAGTCTGAGGGTGTGGCGTTAGAAAGAAGTGAGTCCACCAGACCTCTGCAGCCCCGTTTCTCATCTGTGCTGCAGGCGAGAGACTCCAGGCTACATTAGCCACTACTACCATAACACCACACTGTCAAGGAAAGAGAGTTGAGCTGCATTGTGGGTAATGTCGGCACCAGGGTTTTGACAAGAAGAAGAAGAAAACTGTCCATTGTGAGTCTGACAGTGTTATAACTGGGCATGCAACATCGGTGGAATACTCTTTTAATCTACAAGTGGTTCATGTTATTTTTACATTAAATAATAATAATAATTTGTGTCATGTTCATTTGTCTCTGTTTTATTCTCCCTTTTCTTTCCCTCTCACTTTCTCAATGTGTTAAACAGAAACCGTGAGAGAATGAGGTAAGAAAAGGCACAAATTAGCCGAATGTTTGGGAAGAGGAGAAACTGGGCTGAAGGAGAGGTCACTGAGGAATACAGCAGCTCTCACAGTCTGTATTAAACCTCTCAACAAGAAGCACCTAACACATCTTCAGATGGACACTTCACTTCAAGAGAATCGAAGAACCTCCGCTCATATTTTTTGTATTCAAAATAAGTCCCACTGCGATGTAACCCTGGTCAGTCCAATCACCCAACTCAGACTTCAGACAACTCACAGAGATGCATAATCTGTTACACACACACACACACACTAAGGCTAGCTTCTTCTTATTTTAATATTGATGGATGCGGAAACACTTTGTGCGAGTGAAAGTGCACATGTTGCAAAAGTGTCTCAACAGCAAAGCATAAAATACTACAACTAATTGGTTCTCTGTGGGCCTCCCCCTGACAGGCCCAAACATTAGGGTTATACAGCGGCGAGAGACGGGAGGAGACGCAGAATGAGAGTGAGACGGAGACGTGGAGATAACACGATAGAGAGAAAATGAGACGGCAAACAACAGGGGAGAAAAAGAGGGGAGCGTTGTCAGACAGAGAATGCAAAAGGAGGGTCACTTGAGTCAATGAAGCCTGGAGAGAGATGTGGGGAGAAGGCAGAGAGGGAGAGGGAGAGAGAGAGAGATAGAGAGAGAGAGAGAGAGAGAGAGTGTCCATGCAAATATGTGATGGTAAAAAAAAAACGGTTTTATAAGCCTTTTAAGATCTCGTTTTCTTCTTTGACCTTTTCATTTCTATGTGCAATTTCACAAAAGTTAAAGACAAAGAGATCAGACGAGACGACTGACAGCTTGTGAAACAGCGGATGTGTCTCTTTAAAGAAGTCTTTGATTGGCTGTAAATGCTTTGTAGTCCTGTGTGCCTCTGAATGTCGTGCACGGCCTTGTATTACTCCTTGTTTGTGGTTGCACTTGTCTACCTGATGTGTGTTAACAAGGAACATCCCTTGTACATGTTACCAGACTACACGGTGATTGTAATTCGGTGTGTTTAGAGCCGACGCAGCACATTCCTCAGCTCCATCTCCAGCTGCTCCTCAGTCCTCTCCGAGCACCGGAGCTGTCACTTCACCTGCTCCAGATAGAAACCACCACATGAGACACAGCTTACCGATGCATGTACACTCACTGTGTCATGTGTTTACGGGGAGGATTATAGATTTAAAGAGATTTAGGACTCATTAATTATTTAATGCTTCTACAAGGAACTTTCATTTTGTGTCGATTTTGGCGGTCCCTGTGGACAAAAGCGATAGCGCTTCCAAGCCCCAGATTCCCTTTAGAAAATCTCTCATTTTCATAGTTGCCAACCGTGGGACTTTTACAATAGGGAGGATTTCTACGACAGCTTTCTGCTACGGTGCTAAGAGCCCAACTTCGGGCGCTACACGCTGTGGCGAGCGCAGCTTAAACATGAGTTCGAACTGCGCTGTGTCGCGAGCATAGACTGCTCTCTTCTGCCAGGAAACGACAGTTGGTGTAGCTCTATTGTCGTCCGGGTGGGAACAGAAGGGATTATACACACTGTTCAGTTCCAGAAACAGGATAAGATGATGAAAAGGAAAAAAAAAAAGTGTGAAAATTTGCCATAAATTGGGAGAAATATGGGAAAATTGTGACACCGGGAGGAAACCAGGACAGGGCGATGCAAAACGGGAGACTCCCGGGGAAATCGGGAGGGTTGATTAGTCTAACCTGACCATGTCTGATGGTTTGATTCACAGAACCATCTGAGCCGTCATTGAAAACTTTTGGAAAAGTGCAGGCACATACTCGTCAGGTGATTGGATGAACCATCTGTCAATCAAACTAACAAAAGCGGAAATAACTGAAGGCAAAAACGTCGTCGTACTTTACACGTCCAGCTCTGCTCTTTGCTTTTCTTTCAATGAAGAAATCCTCTCCAGTTCTGATAGAAGTGATGCTACTGCAGCATCTACGCTAACCTCTTCAGGAGCCGCTATTGTTGTTCAGAACAAACAGTCGCCCTCCCGTGTCGTCTCACCGGGACTCATGTCACACACACCTAAACCACATCCCTAGCTGCAGTCGCTCCTCACAGGATGCTGACTGGTCCATTGTCTTGCGAGCCGGACACAAACGCATTACTTGAAGCCTGACAAGAAACAAAAACAATGATCTTCTAACACCGACGGAGAGGCCTAACTATCAGGTTTGGAGTCAAAGAACATAAGATGCTGAGTATCTACAGTAACTAGTCATAAAATACAGATCAAGTAAAGGTGGAAACGATTGAATCTAAAGAGACAATTTTGCTCATGAAAACATCTTCCTTCCTCCTGACAGCGTGGCCTTTCTCCTGGACTAATAGCTACACACATTATCTATAGTGCAAAATGACGAGAAGACTTTTTCACCAAACACAAAACTATTCATCCACACTGCCGGTTTCATCGCCGGTCGTTGGAGAACAACAGCTTTGTGTCTTTATTTCCAAGATATATTCAAACTTTTAGTCTCTCGATTTAAAGCCCAAACAAAACTATTAAGCCTCAATGGAAGAATGCGTGCTTAAATTTATAATATTGGACAAATGAAATGTTCTTTTAGTGTTACAGGTTAGACAACTATGTAGGAAAAAAGGCTGTGGAGCACATCACCGACACATTTAATGAACGCTGACATTTCCACGCCCACTCTCACACGTTGCTCTTCTTATTACAACGCTAACAGTGTTCTGGTTGTCATCTTCAAGCCTTGAAAACGTCTATATAGCTCTGTTGTAAGGCCGAGGCCGGACGGGCCGGTGCCAGAGGCGGAGGGGGAGGATGAGGACGAATCACACTCCATCCTTAATAACATCTGTCATGTCTAATTAGCTGATGGGGCTGCGGTGATGTGTTCAGCCTCTCCATCAGATCAGGATGCAACATGAAGCATTTTAGGATGTGTTCATTCACAGACCAGGAGTCTACCGGCAGGATGAACTTGATCTGTGCTGTACTTCTTCTGGTGTTTCTATCAATGAAGAACACTTTAAGGAAGTAGCTAAATACGAACATCTGTTGTGGCTCTGCGGCTTGATCTGTTTCCGAAGGAAGCAAAGACTTTCACCTCGTCTTGACTCTGAGCTCACCCGGCTTCGTTTGTTACACCAAGCTTTTCCAAGCTTGAATAACTGCAGGCAACGAAATGTTGACATCCACCTCCAGAGTTTGAACACGCGGCTCCAAACATGCCTGATATGAATGCGCGCCTCTTCAGTTCCAGCTGTCAGAAGACTCATCGGCTCCTGCAAACTCAAAAGGGCCCCGGTCTCAGCCAACTAGGTGGGTGCTGAAGCCGGACATCTGCGCAGTCTATACAAACTACCCTCCGCCGCTTCTCACATTTCCATGCTCCAGAATAATCTATATGACATCTGCCGGCACTGTTTTTCTGATCAGTTTGTGCTTCTGCACATATTCTGCCTGTGGACATGGCACATTTTTCTATATATGTGACCTCGTTCCATAAATATCTCCTAACAATAGTAGTGATACAGCGCACAGAAGACACTGCAGATCTGGCTTCGTTTCCATATTCAGTGTAAGCAAAGAGATTCTCTCTAATGTGTTAATGTGTTGATATTATGTTGGCTCTTTCTGTGCGTACAGCGTTCATTAACAACTTCTCTCCAATGTGTTACTTGTTAATGTTTATATGACACATTTTTTAAAGAGGATGCTTTATTATATTTTACACATAATACATTAACAATTTTCTTTGCTATAATAACCCGTGGGTGGTTTTTGCAATAATTGATGTGTTTTGTGTGCTGTTGGTATAAAAATGTTTCCTCCAAAGCGTACTTACAAATGCATATTAGCGTTAGTATTATTAACATCATTTGAAGAAGAGAGGGCTTAGTTTTCTGTAGTTTTAAGCATATGCTCTACTGAGCATGCTCTAGTGTTGCAATAGTCCGCTGCATACTGTATGTTTACTATGTCCTTATTTCACTTCTTGCTATATCCTGAAATGACCCAATTAATGTTACATCTCCCTCCTCCCCTCTCTCTCTCTCTCTGCATGTGTCTTATACTCTGCATGGCAGCGTATCTGCCTCTCTGCCTCTTATTACTGTTTGCTAACTTACAGGGTTTTTTTTTGCAGTTGCTTACACACTAAAACTGAATGCGTAGACAAAAGCACCGAAATCGTAACTTTTGCAACCGTGCCCCCTAAACAAAGGCACCAGAAGTACAAACACCCTTTTCTGCTTTGCAAGTCTGCAACACACACTGCCTGCAGAACACGACACACTGTTTCTCACATTAGAGACACACGTTCAAGAAGGAAATCTCTCGGAATCGTTGGGAAAACACTTTTATTCAAAATCAGTCCTGAGCCTTATTACTACAAACAGACCTCAGGTAACCTCTTTAGTGAGACGTTTGCAAACACGGAGGCAGTGAGAGATGAGGAAGAGGAAGAGGAGGAAGAGGAGGACAAAGAAGGGGACCAGGGATGACATTGCTTGTGATGTGGATGAGCTGATGTGGCCAGATCCTAACAGACGGTGGGTCCATAAACCATCCATCCACCATCCTTTGTTTACCATCTCACTGTAATGTGACTGTAATTATTTTCAGATTCAGAACGTTTACAGTAACAAACTCTACTGATTACTGTATAATCTACCTTTCTCTGTATTTTTTGTTGTTGTAAAAATCTGCAATGGCAAAATAAATAAATAAATAAGCTGTATATATATATATATATTGTTTTCTATTTTTAGAAATTCGACAGCCTGCCGGCAGATCCGGCCGCTGGTCTGTCTCTCAGAGGTTGAAGCCGGATTCATTTTGAAGCTAGAGTGAAGATACTGGCATCATATGAGACTGATATCCAGCGGTACCAACCGTGTCATGCTTGTCAATTTTGGCGAGGAATAATTGGCATGACAATTTTCAAAAAGGGACCTCAAGATACGTGAATGAAAAAGCGTTCTTTGGGTACCTACAAGTCTCCCCTTTACCACCCTGTCCACAAAAAACATGTCGTTCTATGAATGCAGTACAAATGTGTTATTTTCTAGTATTCTAAAATGGTCTATTTAATATTTCTGCACACCGGGGTCCTTAAACAGTCTTGGAATTGCATAAATTGGGGATCACTGTAAAGCTGAGAGTCCGACTGTATTCATGTGTGATGTGGTAGTCCATACAGTAGCTATTTCACATAGTGACTGTTTTTACTCTGATTTTAGACACATGGTAGTGTGTCTTTATACACAAACAGTTTTCTTCAAATTAGATTTGAAAACAAAAATCACAATATATCGCCTCGCCTCGATACGTATCGTATTGCCAATACACAGCTCTAGTGTCTTATATAGCTTGTGTTTAGAGTTTTGATCAATCACAAAAAGCTGAAAGAGGTATGTCTCCCGGGTCTCTCTCTCTCTCTCTCTCTCTCTGACACTCTGTTGTCTCTGTCTTTTCTTTTTTTTTCCCCCGCTCCATCCTGACTCATGTTTTTCATCGCTGAACCTCCTGCCCTCGGCCCCGCCCCGCCGAGCCCCTCCAAATGTCACTCCTCAGTGGAAGAGGAAGCAAAACAAAGCAGACATGATTGTTCCCTCTCTGCGTGTGAGACCGCCTGCCTGCCTGGGATTGTGTGTGTGTGTGTGTGTCACTGTCTGCCTCTGTTTGTGTCTGTGTGTGTGTGTGTGGGTGAGTGCATGTATCTGCTTAGACAGAATGGTGTATGTGTGTGTGTGTGGGTGTGTGTTTGTGTGTGTGACCGACTTAGCTGAGTGGGAGGTGGTTATGTGTGACTTTTTGTTTGTGTAAGCACGACTTCTCACCTGGTTTTGTAAGACTACCTGTTTATCTGTGTGGTGTGTCTGCTTCTTTAAATGTCAGGTCAAGTCTACCTGTGCCAGTTTAGTCCCAGTTAACAGGGCTACATGTTATGTTGTTAGAGAGCGGCGTAATTTGGAGGTCAAAGCTGAACTTAATTGAACTTTGGGTGTAAAACCTGGCGAAACCCCCGGTGGTGAGCACTGCTTTTTGCTTTAGCAGCTCACGGTGTGCACGGTAAACCATAGTATGTATTGAAGCTGTAAGATAGCTGTTAGCATTGTTAGCACTTTGTGCGCTGTGCAGCGACGAGCCGATGGTTATCTATAAGCTTAAGGTGGTCTCACAGTGCAAACATGGTATTAATAAGGGTATATTTTGAATTCCTATTATTAATCTTGTGCTGGTTATGGTGCTGCAGCATCACTGAGTCTGCTCAGGGGTTCATTTCGAGGGTGTGAGTGTATGTATATGCGTGTATTTGTATGTAGTGAAGTACGATTTCACGCACTTTCTATTGTGTGTTTATGTGACTTTGTGTGTATTCATCTGATTCTGTGTGTGTGTGTGTGTGTGTGTGTGTGTAAGTGTGTCAGTGGATGGTTGGCTGGTTTTGTGTATTCACAGTGTAAGTGGAAGTCACGACTCAAGCAGCTGCTGTCAAATTACCCTGCAAAATCACAAAATCAAACCTTTGTAAAACGCCTCTGCACACATGCCAGACAAGCTTTGTGTGCACCTGTGTGTGTGTGTGTGTGTGTGTGTGTGTGTGTGTGTGTGTGGAGCAGCTTCACCTGTGAAGTGAGTGCCAGTGTTTTGTAACTCCCTGGCAGCCTGAAAAACACAAACCCTAAACTGGTTGATTTCACACTAAAAAGATCACCTTGGCTCAGTTTACATACCTTACAGATGTTGTTAAGGTGGATGGTTCCTGCACCGCCATTCTTACAGGCTGGGTATCACAACATACCCAATTAACACACATCCATGCATGCATAACAGCTCATTTAAATAATAATACAGTAGCTGAAAAGGCAGTGCGTTTTGATATCAACATTAAATAAAATGTGTCAATGTAATGACCAAGAGTCGTCAGTAGTGGCGAACCACACTGGGAATCACACTCTGCAGCACAATGCAGCATTTAGCCCCTCTTACTGTAGCTTATTGTGTTGGTTCTCCAGCCACACATTTACAATATAGTTGAGTCCCACGGCTCTAATTGACCTCCACATATGAAACCAGCTGTTTCTAGCAGCTACCTGTTGTGCATTAAACGCATGCTAATGAGTGGCTGTGAAGAAGCTTGGAGATCGATCGTCACTTTTCTTGGGAGGAAGTGGAAATCAAACCACCCCTTCCAACAAAATCACTTGGGAATAATAGAGATGAATATTATTACAAATTATTATTAATATTTCACATGCAGAAACGTCCAAAAATGACACGTCTGTACGTTCATTTATCATGTGATGTGGTGATAAACATGCAGCAAGAGAGTATTCCCATTCTCCTAAAGATGATCTTCCCCTACAACTAAACTGCACTTTGAATGACGTCTCGAGGGAAACGTATTTTGTCGAGGATTACATTGTAATAGTCCATAGAAGTCTGCATAGGCAGTAAGGGAGGTCAAACAACGGGTCAAACAAACACAGGACTTTCACCCAGGAGACAGCTGCTCATCAGCCAAACTATGGTGTCATTTTACTAAACCTAACCAAGTAGTTTTGTTGCATTTTTCGTTTTGTTTTATTGTAATTTCAAAGTTAACCACGTGTTCAAAACTGTTTTAAGATTGCAACCGTACCTTTCCCTCGAAGCGTAACTGAGAATGCCGTTTTGTCGAATGTAATTCAGGAGACAGGGTTGAAATATGTTAAATGCTATTGTCAGGTTGATGAAAACCCATTAGTTTGAATTAACTTCTGTCCAAATTCAGGCTGGTCTAATACACCGTTCGTAGCTCCTGTACCCACAAAAAGTAATGCACTGTAATTTGTATATATATCCCACAAAATAAATTTGTATGTAATCTACGTAATCGTGAACCAGGAAGTGAAAAGAGTGGAAAACGCTGCGTAGGGAGTTTTTTTTAAGCACAAACACAATCCTTTCCTAAGCCTAACTAAGTAGTTTTGCTACCTAAACCTAACCAAGTCGATCTTTTCAGGTCTGATAGGATCATAGTGTCCCTGTTACTATCGACTAGAAGATGGTTGTTGTTCCAGGCACAGCTGTGAATTAGAAAGTTTAATTGTACAGTTATATAACTATTACGGTATGCAATTACATAATCTGGCACATCTAGGTATGTTTAGGTTATTAATGACATGCTTGAAGTGATGTATATTATAATTCATCTCTGGGTTAACTTCATATGTATGTAAACCGGAGTAACAGTACAACCCCTGCAGAGAGGAAGAGGGAAATTAGTTTATTCAATTTCAACAGAAGGAAGAACGCGAAGGTTTATGGGCTCTTTTTGTCTGGGCTGAATTCCATTTATTGAATTTAAAATCTTGGTTAACTCTTCGTGAAGCCAAAAGCCTTTCACTAATATTAAAAGTGATTACTGCCACCCTGTCCCAAATCCCTGACGCTGAACTTGAGGTTGAACTCGGGGTTCTTCTGAGGCTTCAATCAATATTTCTGTACAAAAAAAACCCTCTTTTTTTTTAAAGAAGTGGTAGAGGAAGAAGAAAAGAAGCTTCAGGAGAAGTGATAATAAATGAAGAGGCAAAAAGAGGAGGAGGAGGAGGAGACCCATTCAGACGTGAGGACGTATTCCAACACAGACTGAAGCGTTCGGAGAGGCTGGAAGCAGATCACAGAGAGAGAACGTCCTAACAATCTGTTGCATTTCATTGTTGTTGAAGGTTTAACGAAGCAGATGACAGTAAATCAAATCCACCGTTTTCTTTTTTTCTTTAAATCCTCCCCTGCTGTTTGTCCTTTGTCTCTCCCATCTGTGTCCAACATAATGTTGAGACAAGCCGTCAGAAAGGTCCGCTCCTCCCATCGAAACCGGCTAAACACCGAGGGATCAAGGTTTTTGACAGTGACAGAAAGCATTAATTATTATTATTACTCTTCGCTACAACTGTGTGGATAGTCTTTATTTCTGTTCAGTTGTTCCACCGGCATCAAGAGTAAAAGTAAAGAAGACAGAGTGTTTTTAAAGGTAGAAGGTAATTTACCTATTTAAATTACAAAAACATGCCTGCAGGTTTTATTTTTTAATTCCCTCTCTAGAATAATTTGAGGCTGAAACACATTCATCCCCAACAATATCCACGCCACCAGAAAATGATAGAATATATTACAACCTATTTTCATTAAGCTGCGGTCTCATTGCCAGACATCTCCACGCTGCATTTGCACCGTGCTGGTGCGGGATACAGGTGATGTGTTTGAGTTTGAATCAGTGTCAGAGCACAATCAGTGTGCACAGTGCTGAGTGCATGCATTATGATATCACGATGTAACAACCATCCATCCATTGATGAACATCTATCCATACACCCTGGAGAGGTTGCCAGACTATCACAGAGCTGACACATAGAGACAATCATTCACACTCACATTCACACCTACGGGACATTAAGAGTCTTTGGACTGTGGGAGGAAACCTGAGCACCCGGAGAAAACCCACGCAAATGCCACACAGAAGAGCCCCAAGCCGGGTGTGTACCTGTGACCCCTCTAGCTGTTAGGCAACAGTGCTGACCACTGCACCACGATGTAACAGCCCCAGATACTTAACAGTCCGTGCTATGAGTGCACCGACTGGGCAACGCTCACAGATGGGCCCAGTCTGAAGGAGGTTACTGACATCATCACTCCTTTTCTGTGATTGTCCCAACAAAAAAAAATGTTCAAGTCTTTTCAAATAACAAACCCTGCATCACAAAGAATCTGAAAAAAACAACCTGAAGAAAACAGCCTTCACCACTGGCAACAGGAATGAGGCCAAACTCATTCAAGTGAGGCTGAATATGAGGGAATAAAAGAGGCCAAAGGAGTGTTTAAGGAGAAGGCAGAGAGGCTCTACAAGGAGGACAAAGCCAGGGATGCCTGGGAAGATGTTAAGACGCTGGCTGACCTCCCAAACAACCGTCCCCACATCCTACCAAAGGCCAGAGGAATGGGAGGAGTTTGAAGAGAGCCTGAACAGCTTTTTACTGAAGGTTTGACGAGCACAACTTTCACAGAGGAGAGGGAGGACCTGACCACCAACCTCTTGTCACATGCACTCATCAACACCAACTCAGCATGTTGAATCTTTGGCAGAGCTCGTCGGTGTTCAGCTTAGATCAATCAGTACACGAGAACTGAAACGGAAGTGAGGAAAGCAAGTCAACAAGTAAAGTCAAGAGGACACATAGAAGGCTCTTCTCTTTTTTCATCTTCATCTCAGGCTGGACGTACGTGCTAACTGGACGTCTGCTGTAGTCTTTGCGTTGTGTTCAAATGCAACTTATCAGCTAAGACAAAGGCGACGCGAGTCAAAATAATGCTACTGAAACTTTGTAATCATATGGACAGGTAATCAATAACCACAGACTATGCCAGCTTTAAAGGCACAACACAACCAGTCCAATACAACCAAGCAACAATGGAACTTGACAGTGATAAAGACAAGCTTTTCAACGTTTTAAAAACGCATTAAAAATCAAACCGTGATATTTTTTTACTGTGGCCGCGGCGCTATTATGTTCAATAATGACGTGACAAATAAATTACATATTAGGTGATTGTGTTTCATGAATTGCGTAGGTGTTGCCATGGAAACAACACCGGCGTATTGTGAGTTTAATAGCACTCATTGCTTTAATAAATGTATGAGGATGGTTACGATCACAATAAAAAGAATAATAAAAGTCACATCTGAGCTTCCATCAATCCGTCCTCACTTGTTCGACAGCAGCAGCGGTGCTCTGCTGCTGGATATGAATGTGTTATGATTATTCAAAACCGTGTCTTTTGAAGTGTGTGATATCACAACGGAGGACAAGAGCTGTGAGAAAGGTTCTGCTTAACAAGGCTGCTTTTTTTTTGTGTTTCGTGGGTTTTCTGATCCCGAATGACAGATTCCAAAAGGGAGAGTTTACTCTGATCACATGTGGTCTTTCATGTAAAGGCGTCTTCCTTTCTCTTTCTCACAGAGATTACGTACTCCGCCTCCTCGCTTTATCATTTTCACTGATTTCTTTCTTTGTGCTCATCTTCAATCACCATTCTATCAGGCCCTTCTTGATCTCTACAAATATCCACTCTTTAAACACTCTCTCTACCTTCTTCTTCTTCTTCTCTCTTCTTGCTTTACTGTACAGACTGTACGAAACCGTCCTGACCATGGACTGTATGTCACCGTGACATGCTGTTGTCGCTTTCTGTGTGAAAGACCCATTATTGGTGTCATGGCAAGGACGGCGTGAATAGTTACGCAAAGATGAAGCTTGAGATTTTGTGAACAAAAAAAACAAGATCAGCCAACAGTAAGTTTTCTTAAGTGTGTCTTTGCACATATATACAGATAGGATATCTTTAGATAGGAGCTTTAAGTCAAACCACGTTCAACAAATCATGTTAATTGGAGCGAGTTCAGGTAGTCCCGGCATCAGATCAGGACTTCTGCCTGTGGAGGTCCAGGCACGCTCAGCTCGGAGGGAAGCCTAAGGGCAGATCCACAAACTGCTGGAGGGATTATGGATGTAATCTGGCCTGGGAACACCTCATGATCCCCGAGGATGATTGAAAGGACGTGGCTGGGGAGAAGGACATCTGGGCTGCTCTGCTTGGTCTGGAGGACTAAAAAAAATAGCTCAAAAGAAAGACGTTTATTTACTCTAATAAAGAACACATTAGAGTAGATTATAAATTGTTGAAATGATGAATATTATTCATGTAAACACAAACTAATAGTCCATTCAGCTACAGGCTGCGTCCTCAGACATATGCCTCCACCGCAAATCATTTATTCAAAGAGTGGTTCAGTGTGGTTAACAAGTGCAATAAGAGTAAAATCAGATCTTATAACTCTTGAGGGAAGAAGAGTCTGCTCCTGCAGTTTCTCTAAAGTGTGTCAGTGGTTTAATTTGGTTTTGATTACGGGATCGTCCTTCAATCAGGACCCTGCTGAAGTGTCTTTGTGTGGGATACTTTACTCCTACCAGAGCTGCTGACCTTCCTGTGGTGCAGGGCGAGACAAACACTTTTCACTTCAGGGGATCAAGAACAGAAAAAAAAATGAAATATCTGTTGGAAATGTGTGAGTGGATAATTCAACAAATGTTTGGCATGGAATGAAACCGGTTTTATATTCTCATTTCTCCCTTTAGTACTACTTGTTCTCTCTCTGTTCTGCAGTGTTTGTTTCATGTAAACACAGCAGAGGTGGCCCACCACAGTCCATTATCACCTCTGCTGAAAAGAAGAAGGGGTTTTAAAGAGCATCATAATTCAGTCCTGTTGTCTCCCTGAACACAAACATGTGCTGCGTGTTGTCGGTGTTTTGAATTTCTGATTTCGTCAGGGTGCTGAGTACAACATGTACCTGAAAGAAAAGTGGGAACAGAACCAGGACTGACGTGGAAGCAACGTCATCAAAACACCACACAAAAGGTGTTTTTCTGGCATTTTTACACTAGTTAAAGATACAGGGATGTATCGAATTAGCTTTAACAGCAATGTAGAAAATGTAGAAAAAAGAGAATAGGAATGTATGTCAACGAGTTCTCCAATCTAAAAACTGTTTTTCAATGCTTTCCAAACAGGAACGTTTTCTGAAGGTTTGGTTAGGCGAATAAAAATACTTGATTACATTAGGGGATGTTGATTGTTGATGGGATATGGGAAATGAAAAGCAGTCTCTAATGTCAACCCGATATCATACCAAAGCGTGTGATAGACTCGTCTGTCCACCAGAGGATAGCGTGTCATTGTCACATTTTCCACGTAGAGGCGGGAATATTACACGCCTGCATTAACCTGCAGTACCAGTAGGAGGCAACAAAGCCACTGATTTAGGATCGGGTAAAGAAAACCACTTAGTTAGATTAAGGGAAAACGTCATGGTCTCTCAATCAGGATTAGGCAAGACAAAAAAAAAACGTTAAGTTAAGGGAAAATGTCATGGTTGGGCTTAAAATAAGTATGTAAACTAAGTAAAACGTAATTAATGTAAGTTGCAAAACAAAAAAAAAACTTTCTTCTAGTGGACAGGCTTTCTCCAAACTCACGAGTTGGCAGGATGACATCATTGTTGTGATGTGAGAACTCTATTGTTATGGTTTATGGAAACATCGTGGTTTAGGTTTAAATGAGTTAGCGGAGCTCCAATGTCATGGTTACAAAACACATGGTTAATGTTAGAGAACGATCATGGTCATGCTTAAAAAAAACCCTAATAAACAAGGCATTAATAATAAATATAATGGTGCCTAATAAACAAGGCTGACCATTGGCTGAAAATGGGAAATAAACAGTGGCATCCCATGTTAAAGTCAAGTAACGAGTATTTTAAAAGCCATAGTCAAAATTACTTAAAATAACTAGTCTGAAATCCAACCTAATGTCAAATCGCAATCAAGTTTATTACATCACATACTGTATATTAAATCAAATTAATTTCTGTCAAATTGAAGATATGAATTAAAAGTGTTGGATCCAGGCGTCTCTGAATTCATCCAGGCGCTGGATGTGTGTGCGCTCATGCACCTCTCTCTGTATTTCAGAGGAAAGGTGCGCCGGCTGTTAACCACCCATGAATACAGATGAGCAGCTCGCTGTGATGTGGCTAGGGGGTCGTGACGAGGCTCAACAGAGAACTAACTCACCACATAATGAGTGATCCTTATCGGCCCGGCAAGAGCCACACAAGTTTAAATGAAAGGCCAACACACACAATCTTCTATCCGCCTCCAGATTCCTCTCTCTCTCTGGCACATAAACACTTTGAATCTCACAGAAATACACACTAAACTCTGTCTGTCACTGTGAAAATCATCCATGATGTCTGGAGGAAGTTGAATCTGCACCGTGTTCAGCTGAAGACATTGGGAGAGGTACACACATTCAAAACTCCAACACAATCTTTATATTTTTTCACTATCAATCAACGTGTCGCCTCGTGTTGGCTTCTTAATGATACATTAATAGCCACATGTCATCTGCGTAACACGTAGTGACAGCTGATTCAAATCAATTACAGTAGCCGACAGGGCAATCAACATGAACACGGCGGTATAAAAATAGAGCCCATAGAGAGATCTGTCATAGCCGGGAGATGTTTTAAACACCAGCATTATAGGAGCAGGCTAATACCAGATAGGAAAGCAAAGAGTAAATAATGGTGACTTGCGTTACCGTAATATGAATATAAACATACAGCTCAGATAAATAATCTCAGTTATTATTCCTCACAATAGTTTGAACTAAAGAAACCTTTTGGTTGAATACCTTCAACTATAGTCACATGTTGTCGGCCTCCATTCCCAGAAGTACAATTGATTTTCCATGGTGATATTTGCAAGAATGATTGTGGTACTACATGTCCACTATGTGTCGTTATCTAATACCAGACATCAGAGATCTCTGCCTACCAAATATCTGATCATTTCTAAATGCAAGGTTGTTGCTAGAAGACGGCGAGAATGGCGGGTAACAAACCTACAACCCTTACATGTCCTTGATTTGGACAGGCCAATCACAAACGTTTATCTATATGCCGTAAAGGGACGTACGGGGGTGCCACGTGGAGATCACATGCTGTTATTGGTCGATGTTGTCTAGGGGTAGAGAGCTGGATATTCTGGTGGAATAAAACCTGTAATCCGTCTCCAGATTCCTCTCTCTCTGACACACACACTTTGAATCTCACAGTAACACAAACTAAACTATGTTCGTCACTGAAGGTTCGTCCGGGTTCATCCAGGTTCGTCTAAATCATCCACATTGTCTGGAAAAAGTTGAATCTGCACCGTGTTCAGCTGAAGACACCTAATGTCACATGGCACATGGCACATTCAAAACTCCAACACAATCTTTATATTTTTGACTCTATCTCCCAACTCCAAATATCAACGCTTGGTCAGTGGTCCTTAGAACTATGACTCTCTAGGTACCCCCCTAGCGTCAGCTTTGGATGCATCAGGGTAATCAATATACGCTCTTTTCAAAATAAACAGGAAGTTGGGTTTAGGCAACACATTCACTCAGGTAGGCTTAGGAAATGATCACAGATGACATTAACTTGACTAGCGACTCACGTTACTCACAGCACTAACGATACTAACGAGTATTGTGACTAATGACTGACGTAACAAGATGACTCAACGTTTAGTTTCATACGGTCCACGAACAGTCTGATAACGCCACGTGGGTTTACATTGGAGTTAGTTGAGAGGCCGGTGCATTGCATACAGACCCTAAAGGGTGCCGATGCCGAGGGGCAATGCCCAAGCTGCAGTATTTCATGAGGTGGGAGAGAGAACGGGTTGGCACATGAC
>CAKALG010040264.1:0-10013 GCA_916700815.1 Helicolenus hilgendorfi | reverse complement strand
TTATATAATAACAAGGTATACAGTGGCGTACAAGACTCTTCGCTGTCAGCCTGACAACCTCATAGTGACGAAATGACACACTGGGAATTGACACTTCCTAAGTCCCGCCACTTTTCAGTCTGTGCTCCAATAACAGTTGAGCAAGCCTTGAACCTGAGGCACAACCTCAACTTTCCCCTTTCCTGTTGGGTTATACCTGAGTTATACTTAGATATGCTATCTGTTCAAAGGTAACATCACTAAGTCACATTAGTCTCACAATCTTCACGGACACATTGTATATAGTCCCAGTTACTACGAGGAACTTTCATTTTGCCAATGTCCAACATAGCAACAGTAAGTAAGGGGGGCGGGATTTAGAATTGGACAATTAACAGCACCCGGCCAGGAAATAGTCCCGCACATAACCCCACATAAAAGGGTGAACTGTCGTTTTTACACTTCTGTTTTTGTGCGGATTAAACAAACAAGATACAATACCTCAATTAGTGAGCTGGTGGGCAATTATTTCAACCTTTGGACGGAGACAGGTCTATCTAGCAGTTTCCTCCTGTGTCTTTGAGCTAAGCTACTAAGCTCTCCTGTATGTAGCTTCGTATTTGACGGACAGATTGTGAGTCCGAGTTACCTGTCTTGTCATCCAACTCGTTTATTTTACAAAATGTATAACCATTAGTACATGTAAGGGAGTGAATGTAACTTGCTATTACCCACTTCTGCTGATGTGAAAACAGAAGTAAATGTTAAATATTGAATATATCCGGCCAATTCCCATTCCCAGGGTGTCAAATACTGGTGCTTTGTCAAGGCTCTCGGTGATGCTTAAGGCACCCCTTTGAGTCAGTGTGAGATGCAACGGGTTTCCATTAACTACAATGTAAACCCATCCGTGTCAATATTAAACACTCATGGAAAATGCACCGGGAGTGTGTTGATGTAGCTTTAAGAGTGAAAGGACACATGGATGGTGGATGGGTCCAACAAACAAGAGGCTGCTTCGTTCATGTCCCCTGTTCACAATGTTCAGTGTCATGTTGTTCTTTCCTAAACTTAACTAGTGGTTTAATTGCCTGAACCTAAGCAAGTATTTTTGTTTTCTTCACAATTATTGAAAATATATTTAATAAGAGACCATAAACAAATGCTTTCTATTTGAAAAAAATCTTGTATATCTGCCGCCATCCATTCGAGTGTACCCAACAAGTTCTGTCAGGCCGAGCGCACCCAAAGAGCACCTGAGTGGACGCCATCACTTTATCTCTATAGCGCTGTCTGCTGTGACCTTCCAACATCGCAGCTCCAGTTACACTGCACATGTGTCATAGATGAGGACCGTGTTCCAGCCTCCATTCCTGGCCTTGGTTCAACGTTGGCCTACTACTTCCTAGAGTTGTGCATGCACACAATTTAAAAGTTGCAATTTTGGGTAGATCCACCTTTGCTTTAACTTTCCAGTAAGTGGTTCTGGTTAAATTGTAGATTTGTTTTAATCAACTGGTTGCTAGAACTTATTTTTAAGTGAATTTCAGCCATGAAATTGCTAATGCTATTATAAGCAATTGGAAAAGAGGTCAAATATTCCCTAAAATATGTATTGGCAAAAGAAAAAAAAGAGTCAGGTGAGTGGCTCTTCTCACTCCACAAATATACAAGTTGGCCAAAGATTGATCCACGTCTCGCTGGTTCTAGTCAGCCACTTAATCTTTGTAGGTGAAAGTGTAGAGGAGGGAAAAAAGACAGATTCCATCCTGTCAGTCAACCCCCTGGTGTGCAGAGTCTCAGAGGATATTATAACTCTCCAGCCATCTGATTGCTTTCACTGAGAGGTTCTAGGTTGTCTCTTTGAGACGCATGGCCTGACAGGCACATACTGTAAGGATACCTACACACACTCACATACTGTCAAACTGGCCATCAGGAGATTTGGAAATACTCCACATAGCCTGACATGCTATAGGATGTGATGCGGTCTTTTTTTTTTTAAACATGACAGATTGGAGGATTGTCATCTCTTAGTCAGATAGAAAAAGTTTCAGGGGTGAAAAATTTGCCTAGTTACCACTTCACAGTGAGGCAAAGTTATAAAAGTTGCGGAATTTGTTATGAACAACTTCATGACGTTATTAATACGACACCAACCAAAGGAATCATTCACGTACATTTTGTCTCAGAATGTGGGAACCCAAAATTTATTATTATTTATTCATTATAACAACCTTATGGTAGGTGAAATACAAAAAAAGACATATTGTGTATGTACAGTATGTATGCATACTGTATAGTTTTCATCACCTGTTCATAAGTATTTGACGATAAAGGGCATTGTGGGTAACAAGAGTGGGAGGATTCCCATTCGGAGCTTGCCTGCTCTTTAGTATGTGTGTGGGCCTGACCAGAGTGGATTGGAATGGAAAGTTGAAAAGTTACAAAACCAAAAGCATTTGCCTTAATTTAATAATAGCTCTCTTGGTCTCTCTCTCTCACACACAGAACCCTTACACCCCAAATCACAGTAGCTGGAAACGTTCAAGAACAATTGGCAATTTCAGATGTCTGATCACCACTACCTGTTTAGCCATGTTTGTTACAACCTAAACGCAATAGTTTAATTACTTAGAGTCAGAAACCGCTTTACCTTGCCGTCAGACAGCCATTTCTGACAGGGAACTGAAGCTGTTATATTCATCTATATGCTCTCTTCAAAGACACCAGACCCCTTTGACAAAAACAGCAATTTTACCTTGCAGAACACAGAGGTTAAAGGTCTATTGCTGCCTCGATGGGTTTGTTTGTTTGTGTTATTGTGTGACTTTGGTGTTTGAAAGGGTTAGTTTAGATTCACCAAAGTTACACAATAACACAAATAGTTTGTTTTCGTGGCAGCGGTAGACCAGCAACTCCTGTGTTCTGCAAGGTAAAATTACTGTTTTTCTCAAAGGAGTCTGGTGGCTTCGAAGAGAGCATAGCTAGCAGCTTCAGATCGCTCTTGGAAAGGGCTATCTGATGGCAATGTAAAGCAGTGAAAATATTCTAAATACAGCGTACACTTAATAAAGTAAATATCGACAGTGCAACAGGTGTAGCTGCACAAGGGCCCAGAAGCTGTCAGGGGCCTAAAAGTCGCCTTCCCACACTGTGTTCTAACAGCAAACAAGCGTCCGAACATCACTCTCTGTCTACACTGAATCCGTTCTTATGCACTTACACACAAAGCTGTGTGCTCGAGATCAGCCTGGAGACGTAACCACTTATCCTCCTATATTTGTTCTTTTTAAACAGAAATCAAACAGAGTATAGCAAGTGGGAAACTTTCAGCTCCCTGGCGATCTCTCTCTCTCCAGCCAGCAGCCGCCAGCTTATTTAGGTTTTTGTAGTGAAATAAGAAGGTATCATATAGATTACTTCTCAGCTTTACAGGTTTCTCTTATTACAGAACGGGATCAGGGATTTAAATCTATAGCAATGTAATTGTTACCTCTAGGAAAATACTGTAGGCTAATTTGTGTCTGTGTTAACATTTGGCCGCTGAGTCCAGAACAGGCTGTCAGGGTAGAGTTGATACATTTGGCGCTTCGGCTGCTGTCCGTGGTGCTGATATAAGGCTGTTTTTTGCAGGATGGGAGTTGCATGGTGAGCCTCTCCGTGGTGGCAAAGCAATTGTCTGCTTTGCAATTGTCTGGAGTGCTTGTGTGTGTCCGTGAGCACATTAGTGTGCAATTGTGTTTGGGGCGAGAGCCCGAGAAAAAAAATTTGCACCAAGGCCAATCACAATAAGTGATACGCTGCTGCTTACGCTTTGATGCTGTATTCACAATATCTTCCATCAGGATTTTTAGTCATTTCAGCTTTATTATCGGCTATCATGATTGCGCTGTTCGAGGTTGTTGAGTGTGGTTGACTGGTCAAAGTTCAGTGATGTTTTTTTCAGTCCCGGTCTGTCTCTCTCTATGGCAAACCAAAAACCAAGTAAATGATTTGTCCCTGTTAACTTTTTCAGTTGTTCTGTTTGTTATTCTGATGAATTTTCTTTCACTTGGCAGGCAACACTCTTGCAATGCTTGCACCAACTTGTAAAGGATTTTTCACCCCCTGTGCGCTTTGAATGTTTTCCTTACAACGTTTTCATCATTTTTTCACCTTTAAGCATCTCGGTATCCTTTTCGACCAACGTCTGAACTTTTAACCTCACAAAACTCCAGAGGCGACCGTGCTTTTGTGGTGGCAGAGAAACTTTGGAACAGCCTTCCCCTTTCCATCAGATCTGTTGAATCTGTGGACTGTGTCAAAGGTGCTAAATTTGATATTCAGGGCATTAATATCGCAGCAAACGACTATTTGTCATGTAAAGATATAAAAGAGTAATTTCTTCCTGAGCGAAGAAGTGAAGTCACTCTCCCTTAAGAAGCTGCTGAAAACTAATCATTCTAAAGGTTATCCTTTTTATTAACTATAAACACTCTTTGTTTGTCTTTAGTTTTGTTCATTTGATTGTGTGCTTTAATTCCAGTCTATGTATGCATGTCTGCTTGTATTTGTATGTGTATATTTTATCCAATATCTGAAGCACTTTGTTACTGAGTGTTTTAAAAAGTGCTATATAAATAAAGGTATTATATTAATATTAGGGCTCTCAAAGTAAATGCAATAATAACGCGTTAAAGCAAATTCGTTTTAACGACACTAATTTCTTTAATGCATTAGTGCAACTTGCTATTTTTAGGTTGTAGCAAGCTCAGTTTTAAAGCTAGAGTGAAGATACTGGTATCATATGAAACTAGAAAAAACACACAGAGTCCATTGCTATCAAACATATCATACTAGCTTGTCGTGAAGGAGGCTAAGTAATACAAAATTATGCTAAATTTTGGCAAAGAAAAACTGGCATTGCCATTATCAAAGGGGTCCCTTGACCTCTGACCTCAAGATATGTGAATGAAAATGGGTTCTATGGGTATCCACGAGTCTCCCCTTTACAGACATGCCCACTTGATGATAATCACATGCAGTTTGGGTCAAGTCATAGTCAAGTCAGCACACTGACAGCTGTTGTTGTTGTTGCCTGTTGGGCTTGAGTTGCCATGTTGAGATGCATATTTGTTATGGTAAATGCAGTACCTGTGAGGGTTTCTGGACAATATTTGTCATTATTTTATGTTATTAATTGATTTCCATGAATTAATTTATACACACATTTGCATAAAACAAGCACATTTGCCCACTCCCATGTTGATAAGATTATTAAATACTTGACAAACCTCCCTGTAATTTATGATTAATCACGATTACGGACAATCATGCAATTAATCGCAATTAAATATTTTAATCGATTGACAGCCCTTATTATTATTGTTTTAAAATCACTATCAATGAACTCATACTGAAGTAAACTAAAAGCTTCAAACTGGGAAAACAGGTCAGACTTGTTTTCAAAAGAACAGATTACAAAAAATATATATTTTTTTGAATTACCAGAGCTGCTGCAATAGGCATCTGTATACTTTGAGAGTGTACTGTGTACAAATGGTACCCAGTGTGACTGAGTTTATTCAGTGGACTGTTTTACCTCACTATCCACAGCAAGTGAATTAGCAGTCTACTGACGAAACAGGCACAAACTTGACTTAAAACAGATTATCTCATGCCAATGTTAGGAGCGAGGAAGAGCCCGGAGTGACCCTGCACACACATTAAGGCTGTGAAATCCTTATACCACCTGGAGAGCAAAGCCTCATGGGTTATTACTTGTTGGTTTTGAGCATCTCCTGGTTTCATTCTGGGAGGAGGTTGGCAGTGCTGCGAGCTGGTACACAATTCTGCTTAAAGAAACAGAAGAGGCCTGTAGAATGAGCTGACTTTGTAGAACACTCTCATATGAAAAATTGTCTCCCCCTCTCTTCTTTTTTTTCACTCTTGTTTTCTCCTTAAATGGTTCTATGAGCTGTAACGATCATTACCATAAAACAAGAACTAGGATACTTGTCACTGGAGGCCTCGCCCGGGAAGCTAAAATTGAGTCGGCCTCTTAAACATCGCGGGTCTTTCCCACAGCAGAACAAAGAGGTTGACTTTCCACAGGCAAAGTCAAAGTTTATCACACTGAAAACAACACTTTTTGTTTGTCTGTAAAGCAAAAGCCCTCTGGACAAGCACACATTTCATAATAATTTGCCAAAATCTAGTGCAAAAATATACTATCACCGAATGAAATGCTGTATTATGAAGTGATAGATGAAGACTTGGCTCTCCCCATATGACACTGTATTTTACACAAGGCTCCAGAGAGCAGCAGAGGGAAACGCTGCACCGGGGAGCCATATGTCATAGTACATGGGTCATAAGACACAGACACTATTCATAAAGTGAAAGGTCATGTAAAGAACACTGTTTAATAAAATGTGTGGTGGTACAAACCCACAATTTATGTTTGCTTCAAAAAGCTACCACGTACTGTAATAAAGTCAATTGAATTAGATTAGAAGCCATTTGTAGTTCTAAGAGATATATATGGGATAGCTTTGTTAGTATGAAAGCAGCTTGTACTGTCTGGTTTGATAATAGAGTTATAATATTAGCCTACTGTTGTATTTTGTTTCTTTGATGTATTTCATTGAGTCCATCTACAATTTCCCAAATAACAGTATTGAGGCTACTTCAAAATATCCCCTAGGGAACCCAATAAGGCATGATCTCAACACTGGCTAAGTAAAGTTTTGAAACATGCTCGATTTAATTTAAGATTGTCCTTATGGATTAAGAATTCATAAGAAAAAAATAAAACATGAAATGTTAAAAAAAAGTGTATGAACTTGTGAAACTGTTTAAAGGTGCAGTGTGTAGGATCTGGCGGCATCTATAGCAATGAGGTTGCATATTGCAACCAACTGAAGCTTCGCTAATGTTTCACATGCAGGCTGATTAGTATACAGTATATACCGCCCCACGACTTGAGAACTACTTTTGCAAATGTGCACCATATTTTTCTCGCAAGCCAATCAGAGCAGACTGGGCTTTTTTTTCGCAAGGGTGTCTTAAAGAGACAGGTGCTAAAACGGAGCTTTTCAGACAGATGGTATGAGAATTTTTTTTGTTTTGTTTTCGGGTTGTCCGTCTGACCGACCGTCTGGTCCTTTCTCGTGAATGCACTACCTCAGAAAATGTCTTCAAATTTGGCACAAACATTCACTTGGACCTAGGCATGATCTGATAACATTTTGGTGGTTCAAAGGTAAAGCCCATTGTGACCTCACAAAACACGTTTTTGGCCATATCTCAAAAATTCATGTGCTACTTATGACAATTTCCCACAAATGTCTAACAGGATAAAATGATGAAGTAATGACATTTTGTACAGACATGGATGTAAACTGCAATTTGACTTGTTGGCGGAGGCATACAACCGAAAAGCGGTAATTCTAGTTTGATGATTAAAACATGTCAACATAGTATGTAACAAGTGTGAACCTGAAAATGAGCATGACATGTCCCTTTTAAAGCTGCAATCAAATGAACAAGCTGTAAAAACGCCACTGACATATTATTAACTTACAAAGTTGTCACAACAGACCTGTTAGGAAACACCTGTCTAAATACAGCAACATTAGCATTCATTTGGAGTCATGTTTCTGTCCACTTGATGAATGCTAATCCAATATTCACTCTCCCTTTAGTGAGAGAAATGCACTATCTGGGTTTTTAGCTCGCCAGATGTTTGACTTTTTTCACCAGCTTTTTCTGTCTGCCATGTGGTATTAAGCAGGTGGCATACAGTAGTTTTTTTTTTAACTATAAAAACAGCCGCCTGCTAGTGCTGCAGGATTTGAGATTGATAAGGCCGGACACTGTGGACCAGAAAACCAAAACAATGAAGTTAAAAAGGCTACAAAGCTTTGTAGAACTGAGTGCTACTGCAGATTTGGGTGATATTTTTTTGTCTGTTTTTCTCTATGAGCGACACCTTGCACAGGACGTACTGACATCTGATCCATTGTTGATATACAAATATTGATTAGCACAGCTTTACAATCAGCAGTGAACGGAGGGGGAAAGCTTCTCCAACCAGCCACTGAACTAGATTTTTATTGACAATGGATATACCAAGAGAGAGAAACCCAATATGCACTTAGAGTTCTAATCAACAGCTACTATAATCACAGATTACCATTGTCCTCTACCAGCTGTGGTACTGCGACAGAGCTGTGTCTTGTTGCCCCTGCATACCTTTTGTGTCCGCTACACCCATAACCACCGCAACTCATTGACAGTGCTGCTGTGTAAATGAAACAGGAAGCAGCAGATGGACCTCATGCTGAGAGATGATTGGTTACAGTCATGAGAGCACAGCAGCAGTCATTCCTCCTTGTAGGTTAACCTTTAGTTTTCATGCATTTGTCTAGCGGCATCAGATAATTATCTTCACTTCTATTTTGCTTCCTGACTTATGTTCATTGGCAACGTTTTTCCCAGTACGGGAAGCACTTTATTTTTGTTCCACATGTAAGTCATAGGGCCAGCGGTTGTGACACCACCAGCGACCAGGGTTGAGTCCTGTTTGTGGTTAGGTTTAGGCAACAAAAGCCCTTTGGTTAAGGTGAGGGAAAAATCATGGTTTTGGTTAAATATAAATACGTGCTGTGTGATATTTCAAGTCAATTTATTCAACATAAAAGCAGGACAACGATCTTTCTGCTATGTGTGCCATAAACATAACCATAAAAAAACAAATATTTTTTTGACTTGGCAGATGCGTTTATTAACTTAACATTAATTTGTACGATATGTTGATAAAAAAAAGTAATCAAGACATAATTTTTCCCCCGACAGCAGGAAGCTTGTGTAAAAAGCCTTACCATGGCAACCGTGTAAATACAGTAGTGAAGCCAGGGAGGGAGAAAAACATATAAGGAATATTTGTTGACTTGTTTATAGCATCCTCCATACATTTTAAGTGAATTATTAATCAGAAAATAAGTTAAATTCTAACACAGGCATACAGTATATGAGTTACGCCTGGGTGACCCAGATAAGCAGCACTTCTTAGGGGTGCTGACACTAAATACCTTTTTGGCAATGAACAGTTTTTAATTGATTCAGTGGAGTTGAGGCAAATCTTGCCCCCTGCTGATACACTCTTTTCATCCACCTGGCAGACCTTCTGTTTTTTTTGGAGAAACGCTCTGAGCATCCAAAGTTCAAAATATCATACTATACTCCAAGGCTTTTTACTTTTCATTGAATTTGATACAAACAGAAGTGGGCCTTTTAAGCGTTGTATCTGCGGTAAGAGAAAGTCATAAACAGTGTCGGCACTTGGAGAGTAACTGAAATGAACGGTGAGGGTTTTTTTCCCCCCTCAGTTAGCTAATGGCATTAGCTGATGTCATTAGCCGTGCGAGCCAAGTGATTGACGGGAAATGACTTTGACGTTGCACAGTGATTGTACTGTACAAGGACGGTTCAGCACTTCTCTGTGCAGGGAATTCAAACGACAGGCGTAATGGTGCATTTTGGTTTATTTCCAAGTGTGTCCAGTGGGATCGCTTGTGTAGTTGTGTCTCCTAATAACTAATATTATAGCGATTATTGATGGTGATGCCTGAAAAAGTCCAGGCCGTTCTAAAGGCTGTTCAACTCACATGAAAATACCGAGGCACACATTGAGTTAAACCTGAGAATTCAGAAAGGCGTGGGCTTTAGACAGCATGACAAATGAAGGGATTTTACTCCTTAACTATTCCTTCAGTCATAGGACATGGTCATTTGCTTTCCCAGAAATCCATAGGATGTAATCCGCTGGGGGAAAAAAAAAAGAAATGCAAAAAGTGTCTTTCTTTTCCCACAGGTTTTTTACTTTACTAATAGGATCAAAGACGGAGACGATGAAAAGAATAATCGATATATGACAGCGTTAAGATGAAACACTGCCCTGCTTTCCTTCTGCGCTCAGTGTTCGGAGAATTGGGAATACAGCGCGCCCAACCATGGCTGGCGCGCGAAGATCCGTGCTGATGCACCCC
>CAKALG010040263.1:0-34378 GCA_916700815.1 Helicolenus hilgendorfi | reverse complement strand
GCCACAGTGATCTGAGGGGTGCCATGGAGACGCCTGTCATGGCGGGGTGGGGGTGAGAGTCCTGTGATGTTGACGTGTCTCTGTCTGCAAAGGCTGACAATCTGCTAAAGTCAAACTCCTCAGATGAGTCCCCTCTGTGTGTGCAAACCTATGAATATGCGTATTCTGTATGTGTATGAGCGTGTTTGTGTATGAGTTTTGCTCACTGCGTAGGCGTGTGTCTGCTCTTTGTAGGTGTCTACTTTAATTTAAATATATCCAAAGAAGATGCTGCCTGCAGCACAGTGACAGGTTCAAAGGCGAATCGACCCAATTAGGACCAGAAAGTGGTATTCTCGTTTAGAACCCATGAGTACAAGTAGATGCAGCCACAGAATCATGAAACAAAAGCTTTTTATTCTTGAACTGCTCGACTGACAAATAACAAGAAGACTTGTATAATTCTACTTCATTGGCAGTGACTGAACAACAAGTCAAACTGGTTCGCCAAAGGATCTGAATCCATCTTACGGGCTGTCATCCGTGGTTGGACTACGCTCAAAACTACCCAATGCATTTGTAAATCTAAAAGAGAGTGTTCAGAGCAACGAGTTTTAATCCTTTTGGAAAAGTGAATCAAATAAGCTTGTCATGAATTGATTCTCTATGCTTAAGAAGCTTGTGCCAACCAAGTCAGTTAATTTGCCTTGACGCCACATATTCATTCATGTTCTCACTAACATGGCATTAGTAGAAATGTCAACGTACTACAATTTTCCAGACTGTTTGCCTTGACATTTTCACACCTGCAGTTTGGGTACAGATGAGCTGGCCTTTTTGAAGCTCTGCTAGTCTCATGTTGCTACTGAACTATTTTATGAATGACTTGGTGTTCAACATAATATTGGCAACTGTTGAAATAGATTTTTCATCGAGTGTTTAGGTTTCTTGTCTAACCCGTCTAATATGTGTTCATCCCAACCACAACAGCAACAGAATCTTACATTTTCAGTCACGATTCAGCCCGGCACTACCTGTTCCCTGAATGTTCTCTGAACTCTTTGATTTGTGGTTTGATGTACTGCTTCCTAACTCCCAGCCAATCTCACCCATATTGCTAAATCAATACGTGCGCTGACGAATGTTCACCCTGACAGATTGTGGGTGACAAAAATCAACTCAAACATTTGCGGGCTGTCCATTTAACAAACCATTTGTATATAGAGGATGAGGTGATGCTGCCGAGCTCAGGGACACTATCCCTATTTCAATTACAGCAGAACTCTCCAAGGATGAGGTTGAAATAGAGTTCACACAGAGAGATACTCAGCCTTCACTTACATGTCTTAGAAACTATAGGAACTGATTGTAAATGATTCATTTGTTGTGGGTAGTGTTTGTGTTGAATGGGTTACACTCACTATATCACGACTTGCATGATTAGCATACTTCTAGTCATTTTAATGCTAATGTTTAGCCCATTCTGTGTCGCACCAGCCGCAACACAGAATTGGGGTCAAGGGTGTAAAGTGGGGGGCATATGGACCCTTTGCCTCCCTTGCACAGACCGCGCTCATCTTCGAACTCAGCCTTCATTTTGATCTCAACTACACACCTGTAAAGTTTTGTGACTGCATCTTGCCCGGTTGCGTTGCTATCGCGGTGACAAAATCTGACCACAGACAGAGAAATATGAACACCTGGCTAAGTACTCAAAACCGTTTCTGTGGTTAAACCAGTCTCACGGGAAGGCGTATAAATACCACAACATTACACGGACCTTTCATTGTGTCAAGAGGATGCATTCAAGGCTTTTCGCGTCTCATTTGTACGCCATGCAACAAAACTATGTTCACATCCGCAGTTAGGTTTAGGACACAAAATCACTCACTTTAGGTTTAGGCAAAAAAAACACTTAGTTAGGCTCAGGAAAAAACATCATGGTTGGGCTTCAAATAACTTAGTAAACTAAGTATAATATGTGTGGAAACAACATAACATAAGTACGGAACACACGACACAAACGTCCCTAAAAACACGTCACTAATGTAACCTACAAAACAAAACACCAAACACTGGTCTCCTGGTTGAAAGTCCAGTGTTTGTTGGACCCATACATCTTGCCTCCCACCCGCCATAAGTGATCTCTCTCGCTTTTAATTCTACGTCACTAGCTCTGACCATAGCATTTTTATGCAGATGTATTTGCATTGCAGTCAATACAGACTACATGGCATACAAAGAGCAAAAAAAACAGGAAAAGCATTGCATGCTAAATGCCTTGCACATTCTTGCGTCATTCATACACCTTTTCGGGTGCTCTGCTCCCGATACAGTAGGACCACATTTTGCCATGATGACTCTCACACAGACTCACCAGGTGGAAAAAATACTTTGTGTCCCTTCGTGGTAATTAATCTAATTGATCGACTAAATTTTCCCAAAACTTTAATTTGATTTTAACTTTTAATAAAACTATCTTCCATTAGCTTTTGATGACGGCAGTTCTTTCAGAGTTAACTTATTAAAAAATCTCTAGATATGATGTTGAAGTGTTATGGGTACGCAAAAGAACAAGTTGTGAGTGAGAATGTGTGAGAGTCAGCAGGAGGAGGGAAGTTATTAGTGAGAAACTGTGTTATTTTTAAATGTCTGACTCATCCCTATTTACTTGTACCTCTCTGCCAGCATGGGAGCTGTCCTGTGTGACAAGAAGCTGAACATTCAAAAGTAATAGCAGTATACTTCTACTCACTAGTTTTGTCCTACACTGCAGTATATTAAGGCAACACTCTTAACAGTCCCTGTAGTTGCTAAAAAATGGAACAGCTACTAATGGCATATTTATGAATGTACGACTGCATTGGTGATGTAGCACAAGACAGCTTTTGACAGTGGAATTTGACTACGGATATCTTATTTGCGTCAGACATGTTACCTCACTTCCACCCGGCAATGATATAACGAGATAAAAAAAGAGAGGGTAATCACTGAAAGTGCCTCTCTTCCTCTTGGTGGCAGCAGAAGTAGCCTCCTTACATGGCAATACCATCACCAAAGTCTTGAGGGAAACCTGCTAAGTCTGGCTCTTTAGGGGGTCTCAATGCGGGCTGGGCAGTTCCTTAGCCAACAAAAGGAATTAGACACAATAAGTGAGCAGGCAAACCTTCCATGAGGAGGCTTGGCTGGCAAAGACAGACAAATTCTCCAGTGGGGCATGAGCAATTCTCTATATAAGCACATCTCCGTGTCTGGAGGGACCCCAAACCCTAGTCCCATGTCCTCACAGCTTAAGCAGCCAGCAGCCATGACCCCAAGAATTAGGCTGAAGAAGCGGATAAAAATGGATAAGATGGAAGCAAATAATTGGGTAGGGAAATAAATGCAGTCTATATTTTTAGGTCCATATATCAAACATTTGTTTCTAGGCCGACAGGTGTAGCCCTAATTCAGTGCTGTTAAATTTGCGCAGGTTATTTTGTCTCCACAGAGAAAAATATGTTAAAAAAGGACAACACAGTCAGTGGCACTTTATTTTACAGCCCAGTGGTCACTTACTATTTACAAAGCTATTGTACGTTATCACTTTAACATAATATGAATGACAATTAACCAGTGATTACTACATTCGTGTGCTGTATTTTAAAGTGCATTACCTGCGTATTTATCATATAATTATGCATCATTAGTAGCACAAAACATATTTGTTGATGGTGATTATAATGCAACAGCATGGCATCATAGTAAAGGACATTTGCATTTTAAGACTGCAAGTCCACTAAAAATCAATTTTGGCTCAATGTGAGGATTAGTGTGTAGACAATGGATGGGTTTAAAAACAACACAAAGAATCTACAGCCATGCGAGTGGCTCTCTGAGGCTGTACCAGTTAGGCATAGTGGTGCTTTGAGCTAAATGCTAACATCAGTTATTGCTCACAATGACAAAATGTAACTTAAAGGGAAATTTGTAGTATTTAATATTCTTATCAACATAGGAGTGGACAAATATGCTTGCTTTATGGAAATGTATGTATATATTTATTATTGGAAATCAATTATCAACAGAAAACAATGACAAATATTGTCCAGAAACCCTCACTGGTACTGCATTTAGCATAAAAAAATATGCTCAAATCACAACATGGCAAACTGCAGCCCAACAGGCAGTGTGTCAGTGGGCTGACTTGACTATGACTTGCCCCAAACTGCATGTGATTATCATAAAGTGTGCATGTCTGTAAATAGGAGACTCGTGGGTACCCATAGAACCCACTTACATTCACACATCTTGAGGTCAGGAGTTAAGGGACCCCTTTGAAACCAGCTAGTATGACATGGTTGGTACCAAGGGATTCCTTAGGTTTTATAGTTTCATATGATGCCAGTATCTTCACTGTGGCTTTAAATAGTCATTGAGACATTTAACCAAAAAACAAAATGTCAACCTTGAGGTGGTGCTATGGGCTAAGTCAGTCACGAAAGTCAGTAGGATCATGATCAGGTCAATCCATTCAATAGTTGTTGAGATATTTCAGTCTGGACCAAGTGGTTGGCTTTACCAAGCAACCAAATTCCCATCCCTGGAGACACACTGCTCACCTGGTTTATAATATATAATCAGATAATGATGCCTTATTATACACTGTGTGAAAGGACACCACTCATTTACATATGATCCAGCCCTCAAAGCCATAGTCGGATCTCCGAACACTACTGATGGAGATTCATTCACAAGGTAGCTCTTGAATGGATTACGGCATACTGTGGCTCACTTGTGCCATTCCTATTACTCATCTTTCGTTAAATCAACATGGAAATTTGGCTGAACCATTTCACACACAACATTGGCAGACAACTTCATTAGCAGTATTAGTTTATGTGGAACCCTTCAATACTGAAGTATTTCATTCTCAAATAGACCCTAAAAAGGACTCACTGGTGCATGCCACACATGTCAAAATGCACTCCCACAATGAGATCAATGCTAAGTGCATGACAGACCTGCATGTTGGGGGGGTTGCAATGTGTAAAGGAGCAGTCCTGAACTACTCCCTGTCACACACTCATCTGCATCTGTCACATTCTCCGTTTACAGGCCCCCCGGTCATGTCACAGAGACTTGTGAAAATAGTTGCTGAGAGAAAAGTGGAGAGGGAGAAGGAGGGAACAGGGGCTGGGAGTGATGTATCAAGCAATGATGAAATGAAAAGAAGTGGGATAAACAAGGGTGCAAAATAAAGAGAGCAGAAGAGTGAAACCAGGGAAGGAGGGGGGGAGAGAAAATGGGAAGCAAGTAAAGAAAATCACCAAATCTGCATGACAAGGAGCCTTGATAGCTGTGCCAGACAGCTTCCAATTTAAAGCATCTAACTTATCATCTTAAATGTAATTTAGACAGCTAAGGATTTTGTTGTATCGTTTACTTGTAGTCACGCATGTTAAATCTTTAACACATTTCCATATTGTCAGATTTTTTTACATACTCAAGTGAATTAGGTTTTGGATTAGGGTTGGGACGATGACCGATGCACTTGTGTAGGCCAACCTGGAAGTTAGCATCGCCCTGGTTCCCTCAACAAGTCAATGGGATTTTTTTCCATTGACTTTTGTATTATTGCCGAAAATAAGCTCTGTGGCAAACACACATTTATGATACTTATATATTTTGTTCCGCAAGATAATATTCACAAACGAACACCGCTTTTATGATTTTTGAAGCGTGAATGCAATTTCCGGAAGTAAATATCTAACATTAGGCTCTAAAAAAACTACACCATGGTCACATGAACGCAGAACTAAGTATAAAATGTACAGATAAAATGTACCATAAGTACGGAAAACGTGTCACCAACATCACAAAAAAAACAAAACAGAACACCGGTCTCCAACACTGGTCTCCTGGTTGAAAGTCTTAAAATAACTGTTATTAAAATAACATTGTAATAAGTACGGAAAGCCAGTCACAAAAAAAAAAAACATGTCCTAAACGTCACTGACATAACTTACAAACACTCTCCTGGTTGAAAGTCCTGTGTTTCTTGGACCCATCCACCTTCTTTTCCTGCCCACCATTAGCAGTATTTCTCACCTTTTAATTCTACGTCAAAAGCTCAGAGCATGGCATATTTACGCGGATTGCAGGCAGTACAACATGGAGTACAAATGACACGCTAAAAAGAAAAAACTGTGTTCTTATTACATGCTACATGCCTCTGCATCGTGTCATTCATATATCTTGATGTGCCACCGGGCTGGCATCATAGTGAAGCTAGCAGTTTTGTTGTAACTCAAAATGGAATAAAATGCACTCAAGGATGTGGAATACTCTGAAATGATGACGTCAAAGAACCCATTTATCGATGTTAACAAGCTACTGATGCTGGTAATTTAAAAAGGATGAGGGCATACTTCACCTACGAGACCGAGAAGAAATTACTGTTTGAAAAATTAAAAACCGACATCAGATGCACTTAACTGGTAGCTCAAATCATAGAGCTGCAAAAACTCGGACATCATATTGACACACCAATTAGAAGAGTCATGTAACACCCCCAGTAATATCACCAGACGTAATTGCAGAGCTAAAATAGAATGATGGCTGGATCAATACAGAAAACCTTAGAGGGATAGTGTGTGTGTGTGTGTGTGTGTGTGTGGAAGCAAGGCCGCGCTTCATTGTGTAGAAGTCGATCTGTGGAAAGAAAAAAGGTGGGAGAGAGTGGTGGGAGGAGGGTTCCCAAAGGATACCACCATTTCATAGCACAGCGCCCGGTGGTACCTCCTGGGCTGGAACTAATTGGTGCGAGATTAACTTTCCAGTGGGATATAATGACCCCGAGCGCTCCCACACATCTTTGGATCGGTGACATCGGAAGGGGCCGGTTTCCGCGCTGCACGTTGAAAGTGATTATTTGGTCCCGGACTGTCTGGCGATCGCTTTAGCCCGATGGGACAAAAATAGCATGCTTCTGAAAACACTGCCGGGCCATGATATGTGTTTGTGAGAATGTGGGCTGTTTACTGTGTGTGTTGCACCTGCAGCTGCTGCATGGTGGGTAAATCGATGAAACAGGATCACAGGAGGAGGGAGATGGTCTGTTTAGAAGTTGCTGCTCGCTCATGAACATTTTTAGTATAATGAGAGCCATGAATTATATCAGAGAGGTTTTTTTTTTTTATGTCATCTGGAACATCTATAGGAGAATGGTCAGAATAAATGCTTATGGTCTCTAGATTGTGGAAAGTAGGCAAATGGCATCTCCCTGCAGAGCAAAAGTGAGGACAAATTGGTGTTTTTTCATAGCTGCGTATACACTTTCTGATAGTGCTTACACGGCAATGTTTTAGGTTGCATTAGTCCTCAAACAGCTGCTTGTTTTTCTTGCGCCCACTCCCACACCCACCACTCGATCGCGACAACCTGAGGCCAGAGCCGGTCAATTCCGGTGTTAAACAATCGGTCGTGTCGGACAGGCTTGTTGTTGACATGTTGATCTTCCGCCACCTTCGATCCAGCCTCTGTTTGATTATTGGATGACAGCTTGTGTTGGCAGGATTAGGACTCCCAACCTACGACTTCAACCAGCTGCTCTGCTGTTTGTTCTTTGCAAAGTTAGTGTTGACTCACATAGTAGCACAGAGCATTTCACCTTGATAAGAAACTCAACACTATTGTTGGTGAAGCTGCCTTCTCTAATGCTGTCCTAAAACTGGATTCAAGAGTTTGACTTATAATGAAATAAAGTCAACTATCTTGGGAGCAAAATGATCATTAAAGGTACAATTGATAACATTCAGCCACTAGGTGTCGCATTCTCCCTCCCATGTTCAATTGCATTTACTTCCCAACAAGTCATTGCCAGGCACTGACGACCTAGAGATACCACGTAATACCAACGTCGTTATACTATTGGCGCACAAGTCTTGTTAGAGGTGGGAATCAAATGTCAGATATCTTCCATGGAGATAAACAAAGCATTCATTTTGGACCCGCCATCATTTTTAAAATGATTAATTTAAAATCATATATATATTTTTTTTTTTCAGGAAAAGCCATACTTTTATACGCCACCTTTCTAAAAGCTCTGTGGATGTGTTATTTAAAAAAAATAAAATTGGTCTACTTAAAATTTTGTATCAATAAAACCTTTAAGTATAAAGTTACATTCAGTATGGAGGTAATATTTATCTCTACTTCAATGGATCCGGGACCTTTCTAGATAATATTTTTCAGACAAAGCATACACACATAAACAATCAATTTAAATCCGACAAATATGATTACATTCCAGCGGGTGAAAACTATATTTGTTTTGAAACAACACTGCATTAAATTGATTTGAAAATGGGATATTCTTCACTCTTTCTGCCCTCTTTGGCTGATCTTCTCTCACGTCTTCCTCGTTTCAACATGAACATTAATGGAAACACATCCATAATTGCACTCTCATCTTTTTCACACTATCACTGCTCTTCTTCTGCATGCTCCCCAGAGGCGATCAATTGTCAGTTTTACCCAAGATGCTCCTGCAAATAATAGGCCTTTTGACGGGATGCACTGTGGCTATAGAAAAAAAAATCATTCATCCGGGGAAAGGAACCGTCTTCTGCTAACGGTTTGAATTTAAGTCAGATTTCCCAGTTATCACAGCAGACTCGACAAGGTGCAGCTACCGCAAACCATTTCACCTGTCACCGGCGGGTGTATTGACACAGGGAGGGAAGAAGGCGTTTTCACGGGTGAGTGGCACACAGGAGTGGAAACCATTTTGCGAGGTAACCAGACTATCTGTGGGTCATATCCCCTTTCAAGATGTGTAGCGTATCATAACGCTTCACCTGCTCCTCACTATCAGTGAAATTATTGTGTTTGACTTCCAGCAAGACATCCTGTCTTCATTTCGGTGAAATCACCACGTGGAGGCCTCATGGAAAAACACTAAACCTGCAGTCAACTGAGGTCAGCGTTATGAATGAACGGACGGAAGACGGTGCTGTTCGAGATGACGCAGAAGTCGGAAAAGGTCGCACTGTGTCCTATATCTTAACAAAACCTTTTAGTGCCTTAAAGTGTTTCCTGTTGTTCTATTTTCGTAATAAATGTATCCATTTGAATATAAACCAGACATATTGGTAGTGCAGAATAAAGTGGCTTTCCATACATTTACAAGATCATGGGGGCATTGCAATTAAGCAAGTAAAGACTGGTCGTTTTCTCACTTAAATATGCTCATGCTGGGAAGTCTTGTCACTTATAGATCAGTGTGTTTATTCCTCCTGCATGAGGGAAACACATAGATAACTCTCTGCACATTGCTGGATTAATAGTGCAAAGGCTGTGTGCTTTAGGAGAGCAACTAGGAGGCTGGTAATGATATATTTCTGAATATGCTACACTATGCTAAAACATATCTTAATGCTGTAGTCAACGATTATGTCTTAGCTGTGGTTTGGTCGACCAACCCCGGAGAAAAAGAAATCCCTGGCTCTTTGGTTGGCTAGATTTTCATTTCTCTGCACCAGCCACTTGTTTACAGCAAAACCGATGAACTACAAGAAGCTGTAGACTGTTGATTCTCTGTGAGATTAACAGGACAAGAATCATTTTGATATTAAAGGGGAATCATTCGATTCAGTGGTAAAACCATTTTCATTATGCAATATTAATGATATTTTTATGCAGGACACAGGGAAACTATGCTTTTTTTTTTCCTGTGCATTAATGAATGCTGGGCTCCCACTTGGCTATTCCCCTAGGTGAAACTATTTACAGTATAGTTATGTTGTAACAGCCACACTGTGCCTGAGTCCCTAATTGTACCATTAAAACTGGTAATAGGGCCTATATAATAAGAGCTCTGAAATACATTGGTATATTTAGTTTAATTGTACACAAGTAGAACAGAGTTTGATTTCTGGAGTTGGTGAGAAATCTTCCAAGTAAATAGAATGGAAATCAATAATGGTTCAACTGGCTGGATGAAAAATAATTCACTTTAATACACTCATAACTACACTGGAAAACTGAAAAAAAAGCCATGCGGGTATACGAGGCGGCAACAGGACAAGCCTTTTATAGCCGTTTTATACAAGAGACATATGACATGGGGCTCCTGAATACAGAGTTGTGATTAACCATGTATGTCATTTGTTACAGTCTGCAACTTCCATTACTGCTAAAACAACTAAAGTACCTCACGTTTAATTGAATTTACCCCCTGAAGAGGGGGAGGCAGTTAACCGTCATTAAACATAAATAATATTGAATTCAATTCCAATCCCTAACAGATGCATATTCACCAAAGTCAAGTAGTGACTGACCCGTGCTCAACCGTAGCATTGGGAGGGTTTCAAAGCCAGGTCAGCCAAATTAACTGCCACTGTACCACATGAATGGGGCATAACAGCACGTCTAGCTCCTTCTGAGACTCACACTCTGGAAACAAATTGATTAGAAAGGCCAAACACAGACCACAACATTACTGCATATACTGCATCTATTCAAAGCATCGAAAAAAGGCTGCATCACAACTAACTTTGTCTAACAATTACTCTATTTCTTACAGGATACGACCTGTAATGGGCCTCGGTGGGCTGCATGCATATTTATTTGAATGCATAATTCATGACTTTGTGGTACAGAGGGGGAATTTTGTGTTCCAAAATTTACCATAACACAAAATATAGTTATTTAATATATACATATACTGTTGACAAACATGATATGCTATGAAAATAATACACCCTGAAGAAATGATATATTGGTTGAGCCGTGTATTACCATATAAGACTGATCAATCAATTTGAAGGTAACAGCAAGTTTCCAATCTGGAATCCCTTTAAAACTTGGATCGTCCTTGCAACGCCTGGACACAGTGGAAGGTAACAGAAATACACAAGGACGTCTTCACATGTGTTGATTTAGACCCGATGCAAATGAGAATTGGAAGCCTGTAATATCTCAAGGTAATTATGAACAATGGAAGGATATGTTTCCCTGGTTATTAAAGAGACCTTTCATTATGCAGTATGCTTTCAGCTGTACCGCTGGACCTCTTTTCACCCTCTGTCTGACTTTGGGTTTTGTAACCTAGCAGACCTTTTACATGCAAAAAAAATATATATATAACACACTAAAGGAAAGGGAAAAATCTCAAAAGCATAATAGGATTCCTTTAATTCATCCTGGATCTTGATCAACACTTTTCAATCGTCCCTTACCTCATTTAGTTAGGAGACACTAACTAAACTAAATGAGAACTAAGGGTGAGGCTGCAGACACAAACAGATGAATCTTTAAAAAAAATACCCTACGGTAGCGTAAAATTCAGTTATGCAATGGGCATGAAGTGTGATCAACACGAGCCAAATCAAAACAATGATGCTTTTAAAAAAGCAACTAAATCAAATCCAAGTTAATAACACTGAATGAATTACATGCTGACGTTCTGACATTCAAAAAATGAGTGTAAGATTAGATCTGTGTGTGTGTGTGAGACTGTGTTAATACCCACTATGGGAGAACAAAATACATGCCCACAGACTTGTGAATAATTCACAAGCTTACCAGTCTGAGGTTGTTGGACCTTGTTTTGATAATACCTCCCCAAACCACAGAAGGAGGACAGACACTTCTACACTATCCTGTTGTACTGTGCTTTCCTGAGTCAAACCTGATTTAGCAAAGAACAAACGAGTAATTCAACTTTTTTTTAAGAAGATGTAGAATGTTTTATAACGGTCGAGAAAGCTGGAATAACCGCCTCACAGTTTTATTCCTCCGCCAACCAGTCAAGTTGCACATTACATGTCCAAAATGTCATCACTTCATCAATTTATCCCGTTTCACGAGAATGGGACGGTCGGACGCATAAAAATCCATTTTGAAGTTTTTCTGAATGACTTTAAAATTGGACGGGCCAATGATAGCTTGTGAACTTCAGCCAGTCCTTTCTGCTGACAACTTAATGACTGTCATTAGATTTCGTCCCTTTTTGCAGACCCGTTGGTGACGTTATTTCAAAAGAGAATGTAGACTTTCTGAGCAGGAATCAGCTATGTTCCTGTGCTTACAGCTCTCGAGCTCACATAACGGCTGCTGATTGCTGTTGATTGATGGAAGTTCAGAGAGCCAGGTTTGGTTATGTGCTGCTCTTACATGACCTATGATCAAAAAAGCTATTTTTTTTTATCATGGAAACCTGTATCAGGTTTGTTTTTTTCATTAAAGTAACTCATAAATATGTCATAGAAAATGCTAAATTAGATCATTTAGAGATTTCAGCAACTTGAAACAATGTCCACACTTTGTGCACTGCTAAACAAATAGTATCATTATTTACAATTATTAATTATATTATTATTTATCCTTCATATTTATTATTAATATTATTAATAACACTTCAGACGGAAGCTAACATATTTTGTTTTCCTTTTTTATGGAGTGTGTTTGACTCAGAGGGCATTATCTATGTGGCGGCAGGAGGATCAGGAGACGTACACGCTCTTAGAGGTCGATTTTCAACATTTCTGCATGATTCTACACGGATATGCTGCACCTTATCACATCAAGGAAGGGAAGGTGTTTTTTAATGTTTAGTCTACCCTCATTGATATAGTGGGATGGATACAATAGAAAAACCTCTATAACACAATACGATTCAACAGCACCGCAAATTACAGCCTACAAAGTGATTGTAAACCTGACTTGACCAAATAAAGTGTTTGCACAAACAATGAATTGTTATATTCCGTACATGATAATTTTTCCTGTTAGTACTATATTAATCATGCAAGGCCAACACAACAGATTTATGGGTGTGCACTGCATGATATTGGGTGCTTAAGGTCAAAAGGAGCCAGTAAAAGAGGTCACATTGCAACAATAAACTTAATCCAATTACAGCTAGACAGCTTGAATGCTGACCCGGGGATCAGAAAGGCCAAACAAGCGAGGATTTGATTACCACCATACAACATTTATCACACAGCATCAATACTTCCGAACGCACCGACAGACATCTTTATAAACTGTGTTAGTTTTACAGGATTTCATGTCTCAAATTTCTTCACGTCATAAAACCGTCAGAATTGTAAATGCATAGCTCAGCTGTCACAATAGCAGCCATATGAAGAGGAGTGTTTGCGTACAGTGCTCAATAAATAGCCCCTTCTCCCCCATTGTGCTCAGTTTATGAAAGAACGAAGTCAGAGAGCATAAACACCAAATATCAGTTCAAGAAAATGTTGTAGTTGTGGGTCGAAGATAATGCGCAGGACGTATTATTTTATTTTTCAACAAATTGACAATACTTCATCCTTGTACCTCGTCTCCCACCTTTGGGCCACGTGTATTGCATGGGACAGAAACATATCTCGGTAAAGCACATTACAAGATCAGGATAATACAAACACATCATACTGCTGCTACAACACTACAGCCAGCCTAGGGGTTAAGGGGCCAAAAACACAACTTCATGGTTTGCAACAATCTATGGACCTTTGTTGTTCCCCTCTAGGGATGTCACAAGAACCGATACTTCAGTACCAAGTCGATGCCGAAATTCTGAATACATGTACTCGTTTTTCTACAGTACTGCAGTAACCGTAGGTACCATGGGGCTTAAATGGCGATTAAAATCCGAAAAAATGCAGTAAATTCACTGTTAACGCATCCGGGAGATGCACCCTATTTTTTCTCTGATAATGCTGCATTTTGAACAACAACTCTGTATTAAAATCGACAGGACGAGAGCTAGTTAACGTTAGCTGTTGGCAGTCGATGGGCAGCGCAGTCCTTCGGAGCTAACAGCTAACATTAACGGAGGTTGCATTGAGTTTCATTAGGATACTCAAGCTCTGTTCAGTAAAAATGAGTATTAGGTGAAGGTAAATTATAACGTTATCATGATGTGTTCAAATATAGAGGTTTTGGTTTTGGCTAGAAACCTGAATGAATACTGTGTTTGAAGGAGATATCTTCACAACAATGACATTGATATTAGAGACGGAATGGAGACATGTTTAACTTCCTAACACTAGCTCAAAGTGTTTGTTTTGTTTTTGTTTTTTTTACCGTGGTATCAAATTGGTATTGAGCAATTGTGGAATTTCATTTGTATTGGTATTGACTACTACATTTCTTGTGTCTTGAAATCCATACTCCCTTCATTTGCTGACACCTCTCTACTTTCTGCAATCATATAAAGACATACAAAATGATTATTTAGATAAGAAAAGTCTGCCAGATTACATAGCTAATACTTTTACTTAGTGTCCCTCAGCAAGACACTGTCTGATCCCTACATTGCCATTGGTGTGTTGAATGTGCAAGTGGGTGAATGAGAGGCAAATTGTAAAGAACTGGATAACTGGATAAAAGCGGTGTGCATATATACTCCATTTCCGATTTTCCATGTTGACCTAATTATCATGACAAATATTCACCACCAGGTTATGTTAGGCGATGTTTAAGATATCTCGTTTAGTCCGATTAGCAGCCAAAATGTACCTCTGTTATTCAATGTGTAGAATTTTCATTTGACAACCGACTTAAATTAATAATTAACAATAATTATCAGATGTATAATTGATTATTTTTTGTTGATTGAGTAATCGATTATTTAACTAATAATGCTAGCACTAACATGCATGCATTTAAATGAGTTGCTGCTAGATACTCTAGCAGCTAAGGTAGAGGGAGTGTGCAGGCTTCCTAACTTTCTGCTGGCAGGGAGCTGCTGTTAAAAATAGCGACAAGCTGAACACACAAGTTTCCTCCTACTTATCTCACACCAAAACCACACGGCATACACCATAGAACTACAGACAGTACCTTTGTAGAGACCCATATATTCTCAACTTGCACTCACGGTGGTGCAGTATTGCTATCTGTGTTTGTCTTTGTTTTGTAGCACACCTGCTGTGTCTGGCTGCATCCAGAGGTTTGTGCTGCCTAGTTTGGCACAGATTTCAGACGAAATCCACATGCTGCAAGAGGAAAACATGCAAGTTTACCCCCGGGCCATCAAGCAATTCTGACTAGTCATGAAATAGCCAGCCCTTTCTCCTCACTTTGTTGCACTTTACGTCTGGAAATGTCAAAACAGAATAAAAACCAAAAGGAAGAGAGAGTGGAAAATCACAGAAACAGTCCATCTCTATCAAGAGTGGCATTCAAAAACAAGGGAGCTGTTGGTTGTTAGCTTTTGTCCACATTAGCTAGAAGAACTTTGGCACTCGTGCTACAAAAGACAAATGGATGAGAGGAGGAGACCAAGCTGTGAGGGCAGCGAAGGGAGGGGGAGAACCAATTTGAGGTGCCAATCTGCCGGTTTAAGAACAGAAGCAGAAATCGCCATTCTGCTGTAAGAAGTTTGAGTCAAATTAGTTTGACAATGTGTCTGGGATTCATTTTACTTCTCTCCCAGTCATAATGATGACACCCAATCATGCAAGAGATAGATCTGTCCTTGGGCCACTTATAAGATATTTTCTCAACCTCCCACACACGTTCCGATGTGTCAAAGTCTGACCTCAGTTTAGTGAGCACCAACCAGTGACACATTAGCATCTAACAGTATATAGCGCTGTTTACTACAGATGGTTATCTAAGGCCCTGAACTTTGAGTGCATTTTTGCATAGAACAATGTCTTACATTTGAGTTGCGCTAGAAAGGGGTCTTTTCATGGCCAAGGAGCAGGACAGATTACAGCACCCAATAATGTTCATACAGTATGAGTGTGTGGATATTGTATGGAGAAAAAAATCGGAGCCTGAACTTTAACCAAACAGCCAAAAAACCATGGGGAAAGCAACACCTATTGTTTGAATTGGCTACTGAAGGTCAAAAACAGCAGGTAGGATTTCATCACAATTTACTTCTGATTGCATCAAGTCCACATGGACCAAATGAGCAGCTGGTCAAACTTCCAGAATTTGTTTGCCGGATTTTCAGACACGTATTTCCAAGTCTCCTTTTTGTGCTCATATAACCACAGACTCCTTTTTTTTAACATCCTGGCAAACAGACACAAATCTCCAATTCCATACTACATACCAATACATAATTGTATACCGTATACAGTAATTGTCTGAGTATACCGCTTTTTACACTTGCTATGCAAGAAAAAGCAACATACTTAACTTAATACAGAGAATGATACGATACAAGTGCCAATGTCAATCAAGCGGCAACCTTAGAATGACGCTGCCAGTTAAACTTCAACAGCATACTCAAAAATCAAGTATTTGATTTAGTATGCATATGAGGTGCAACACTATTTTAGTGTTGCCATGATACCAAAATTATGACTTTAATATGATACCCTGCCTAAATATCTCCATACCGAGACTGAAATGATACTAATACTAGCAATAATAATGAAAAAATAAAATGTAAACATATACTTATTAAAAAATGTAGATAGTGTGCAGTAATCTGATGTTCCCTATGACTATTGCAATACCTTTCTAGTTATCAGTATACCGTGCAGCACCACACTGTTTCTAAATGACTGTGAACATATCTTTGGCATTTTTGTAATACAATATCTCATCTCTAGATAAATCTCACAGGCACGGGCCACAATAGGCTAAAAAACTGAAATTATCAAATTAATAGAATAATAAAAATAATGTTACAATTAGTTCCACCTTGGCAATATGACAATGTAAACACAAATTGCTTCTGTAATTGTTTCATTCCGTTCTGCTTTTGCGTCTGAAGGCTGCTTGAAAGCAGCGGGGATAAGGATGTTGGGCTCCGGTTTGGTTTTTCCTTTTTCCCGGTGATTCGCACATCTAGGTGATGCCGTTGAACATGCGTTGGCATGTTTGATGTGTTTTCATTCACACCCCCTACAACGGTGGAGCAACGGCGCCATTGTCTTCTACACAACTCTCTCTCCCTTGCTGTTGTAGCTGACAGGGAACCCGCAAGTGAGTCTTCCAGCTCTGGCGTTTCATTTACACTCGCCATAGTGTGACTGACACTTATCGGCTTGTTATGCTAACCTCAACAACTGTTGCTAAGGCATACAGCTTAAAGTTTCCAGGCAGAACTCGCGCTTGTTTGATACCACATCACGTGAAACAATGTACATACCGTGTGTTGTGCTTGCACCAAACTGTGACCCCCTGTACCATGATGGTTTGGTACAAATACACAACCACTACAGCCCTAATACATATATACATATACTGTACATACATACACAATGAGCAAATATCAGATAATATATTGAGCTAGCTATTTTCTCTTTCTGGCTCTTAAAGAATCCAATCCAATCCAACAAACTACTGAACCACCAAAAACTTTGACTGACACATGGTGAGGAGCAAACACCCAGCAACACAACCCACACAGTCTAAACTGTCATCACCTCGTCAGATGGCTATTAAGCAGATACTCATGTGATGCTCTCAGACGCAGAAAATAACAACTGTTTACCTAAGCTGTCGGAAACTTCATCGCGATGGCACAGAAGAGGGCAAAATGATTCATCCCTTGCTCCACTTGAGAAAATTGTCACGGTAACAAATATGAACAACACAAGAAAAAAACGGACTACATTAACTGAACAATTGGCCTGTTAATATACCCAAATCTCAGCTTCAACTAAAAAGCCGTAGACAAATATGCAAGTGACATGCGCTTTTGTTGTATGTACTAAAACAAAATGCTCATATTCTTAACTATGTTTCTGCATATGTGCTATGTATTCTCTGCAATCTGCACATCACTGACCCTTCTGCTTTACTTATTAATCCAGTACATGGTCACAAGTTTCCATGGTCCAGTCTTCTCCAACTCTTCCCCATGTAATCTAATACTGCCGTGGAGTGTGCTGCACTTACAGTATTATAGGTTGGTTTAAGTACCTGGTGTGTGAGTGAGAGAGAGAGAGAGAGAGATGGGTGAGGAGATACTGCCGTGTTTTACCACTCTGCTGTTCTTAGCTCTCTTTCAGAGACTCCTCTGCTCCCCCTTCACACGCACACACCATACATCAAACCATGCATTTATGCCAAGCAATTGAATTCTTATTGGATATAAATCTGGGCAGTGACAAATGAGGCCCCTATCTGCGTCTTCGCCTTATAAACTGACATGCATCTCTCATGACTGATACCTTTAATTAGCACAGCAGTCTGAAAGATCCATGGCTCTCTGTCTTTCACCTCTAGAGCCGAGACACACTTACTGAGTGGAGTCGCAGTTAAGGACCATTTTGCTGCCAAGTTAACTGTAGCCGCAGGGCACTTTCAGACCTTTTTAAAGCAAATTATGAAAAGTTTAAGGTCGAGCTATCTTAAAAGTAGAACACATGCGCTGAACAAATCTCTGCATTTGAGAAGTTGAATATATTTGTATTCAGTTCTTACTGATTAAATTAAATTATTAGGAGTATTTGGAAAAATACTGAGAAATCAACACAAAAAAAAGTTCAATAAACATTTTAAATGTATTACTTTGCTGATTTTGAAAAGTTGTGCAACAAAACAATAATCACTCTATGCATATGTGGTGCTAGTTTTGTCTAGTGCACAGGATTTAGCAAACAATCTGTAGCTGTAATACAATCAAAACAATCAAGCTGTAATAATTAATTGATTAGTGGATCAACAGACAATTAACTGCCGGTCATTTTGTTAATCAATTAATCATTTCAGGCATTTTTTCCATTATTGTCTGATTGCAGCTTCTAAAATGTGAGGGTTTGCTGGTTGGCTCTGTTATCTATAACTGTAAACTGAGTATATTTGGTCGGTCAAAAAAAGCCATTTGAAGACGTCACATTAGAAAATTGTGATGAGCATTTTTCACTGTTGTATGGCATTTTATAGACCATCAATAAAGACAATAATCAGAAGATAAATTCATAAATACAATCCACCCAAGGCATTCCAGACATAACACATTCACACGAATGGGATGAACGTTCGGTCACAGCGACCTTTACCATTGACCATCAAAATCTAATAAGTTTATCCTTGTGTTCAAATGGCCGTTTGCGCCAAATTTGAAGATATTTTGTCCAGGCTGTCCTGAGATATCGCATTCATGAAAGTGGTACGAACTGACGGACAGACGGACAAACATAATGCCCTTTGCCTTGAATAGAACGTAGCCATCGTTAATGTTTGTTAATCGTTAGTAACTCCAGTGCTTTTCCTACGATGACAAATTCAAAATGTCTACTGTGAAAAATGTCTATTAGTAGTAGTTAGTGATTTGGGATTCTGATGGTATAGGGCTTTTAGTATCTATTATTTGTGTTGGCTTTCATTCTTTGGTGTGATTTGATCTTGGGCGGCCTCAAAGAGGTTCTGAAGAACCATTTGGAGGTTTAGGGAGGGGACACATCCCACACAGGCTCGTAATTGGTGTCAACAATGGTGAAAATAATAACTGGAAAGGGGACTTAGAACCCAACAGATGCCAGGAGGCAGAGATGGAAGATTTGGAGGCTTTTCAGTCCATCTCCATGGTTCAAGTCAGTGGGGTAGTCAGTAAGCTCCTCTGGGCCAACGCAGCAGAATTGGAGGAGATTCTTACTAAAGTACTGAAGGCTTTGGATGCTGTTGAGCTGTCATGGACGGTGCGGCTCTGCAATGCTGCATTGAGTTCAAGAAAAGTGCCCTTGGATTGGCGAACTTCATTGGACTTTGACCTCATGTGCACTAGAGCAGTTTGTATCTGCGAGTCAGGATGCAAATTGGGGCTTGATTTCCCAATCCAGATGAAAAGAGGGCATCTCAAAGTGGATGAGTTGGGGTATCTTGGGGTTTTATTCACAAGTAGAGGTAAAAGGGATCGTAAATCTTGGCAGCCGCTTAGGGCCATCCCCTGCATCGCTGCAGGCTTTGTATCAGACTATAGTGTGGAACAGATAGCTGAGCTATAAAGCAAAGCTCTTGATTTAGCTATCAGACTTCTCACCAATAGTCAGAAGCTTGGGTAGTTACCAAAACATTTGGATCACGTATACGAGTGGTCAAGATGAGGTTTCTCAATAGGGGAGCTGGTCTCACCTTATGTGTTAGAGTAAGATGCTAATGGGTTTGAGCATCTCTCCTTAACATTGAGAAGAGCTAGTTAAGAGGCTTCTGGCACTGAGTGAGGATTCCTTCTGGTGATCCAGATGTGACCGTATAGGAGGTCACCCTGATGTAGACCTACAACAGCTGGAGAAGGTTGCAAGTCAAAAGGACATATGGGCTGCTCTGTTTGCCCTGTTGCCACTGCCACCCGGACCAGGAGAAGACACGAATATCCACCCCTGCCTGTGTACAAAGGTCCCATACAATCATCACTTCCTTTATGCGATGCAATTCCTGTTGTAAACCATTGGGCTGTGAGTTTTAGAGAGGATTTGGGAGTTTTGGACCAAAAGGTGAGATTGTTCAAACATCCGTTATTACTTTATTAGTTGGACTTTTTAGTTACACACTCTATTGCAGCATGTCGTCATTACTTCTTTACAAGAAGACATTTTTCAGAATGTTTTATGGCATCTTTAAAGGCCTTAATAAAGACATTTTGTAATTCTGCTGTAAGGATTTATTACAAATTCAAGAAAGTAATTGCTCATCTTTTAATTCAAGGTGTGTGAACAGTTTGTGCAATTGAAAAACATTGATTTCAAAGAATGGCACATTTGTTTGATCACATTTATCGAAAAAAAAAGGAAGGTCATTTACTACCCATGATGGCCATAATAATTACACATTAAAAAACTGAGAAACTGAGGACATATTCCTTTTAGTTCAAGGCTACACTTTATGTTCTTGTGAAATCATCAGGTACTGCTCACTCTTTCTATTATATCCCCCTCATTTCAAGTGTGCACCAATTGTATGCACAACTTTGATAACATATCCTTTGATGTACAACACACATCGGCCAGGAGACAGTTTAAGTAATGTGAGTGAGGTGGAGAGATTTATTAGAACCTGAAAAAGGATCATGGCTTCACAAATCTGACCACAAGGCTACAGAAATCGCTCAATACCCAGCATTGCCATGATTGTATTTTGTATTCAAAGGGTTTTTTTAGGGTCAGGGTTTAGAGATTTGCTTGCTTTAGTGTATTTCTTGTCATGACACATAATAACCACCATGTATCAAGGAGATGGACATAGAGGTACGCTTAACTGTTTTTCGCCAAATCATAGTCACAGTAATCAAGTCAGTTTCCAGTGAAAACTAAATAAGGGGTTTTGGTGGAAGAAACCCCCCCCCCCCCCATTTTCTGGTTGTGAAATGTGGCTAGTCTATTAAATGGAGGACCATGTGCAGGCTGCTGATAATGTCAAAGACAATATAGGCAATCACCTACTGGAAGCAGGTCTTTTATGAAAACTTATTTTACCAGAAGGTGCCGTGGTTGTTGCAGAAAACCTGCAGAAGTCTAAAAATCACACAACTACCTTCAGCTCATGTAAACAAAGGACCAAATGTGGGAGCGCCACATTTCCAGTTATTTTAAATGCACCCTTGTTTTAACAGTGTAAAATACGAGCTAGACAGAAGCCCTTCAGATAGTGGCAGAGGACAGTCAGAGTAAAAAAGAAAGAGGCTCTCTTCAACCTCTAGAATCTCTTCCTCTCTCCCTCACTTTGTCTCTTACTCGCCCTCCCTAATCGTCCTCTCTCTTCCTTCCTGTCTCCGCTCTCTTTCCACCTCCCACTTTCTCGAACACGCAGGGATGTACACCCAAGCACCGATGCTCCTCTCATTTACGCAGGCCTTCACAGGGCCAATCGCAGCCTGACATTTTGTCTCACAGTTCGGTGCATGCTATTCCCAAAGGGATCTATTAAGTTATGGTACTCAGGGAGCCAGGGAAAAGGAGAGCCAAGCTTCCGAGTGGATTAGTTAATCAATAATATGGGGAAGCATTAAAATAGATGCATTCATACGTTGATATAGAACAGGGGCGGGGAGTCGTCTGGCTTTCACGATTCCCTGAGGTATTGATCACGGCAAATGGTGGGTGGACACTTTTTCCAGGGTAATTGTCGCAACACTGAGCTTTGGTATTTACGCCAGCCAGCTCTAAAATCCAGCTTTGTCTATGAGTTGTTGAAATTCATGTTCACGTCTAAAAATTGTAAAAAAAGACATTAATGATGTTGAAAGAACATGTTATTGTTGCAGTTCCCATCTACAGTTATTTCTGTCCGATTATATGGCCTCTGAAGGCATAATGACCCTGGAGCGATTTTTTCCTTTTGTCCTCATGCAAATGATACTATTCTTTAAGTCTCAGGGGAGCAAAAGAGGAACGAAGCTCATTATCATGCAACTTTGCTGCATTGCTGCACCATTGAACTCCTTTTACCATAGCTAACATCTAACTGAACCTATCCGGCTCACCTCGCTCCTGTGCGAGATACTCCAGTCTCTGAAAACCCCAAAGGGATGCTACACAGCAGCTCGATTGGGACTTAAAAAGAAAGCGATACAATGATGTGAAACGCAAGCAAGTAGCAACAGTAATCTGGAGCCGGGGGTCACTTTTCGTTATGCAATTATATTTCATTGCAAAGTAGACAAAAGGGCCTCGATCTGGGAGTTGTTGAAAGTGGAGGAATAAAACATTACGAGGTGGTGGGTGATAGCAAGATAGAAACAGACTGTATTGTGTATAAGGTACAATAAAAGCAGGTAAGAAGGCTTTTAAATAGACTGCAAACCATCTGTAAATGATCTGAGATTCATGCCTCCTTGCGAATGTGTTGCCTTGTGAGTGTGACCAAGGGATGTGCATCTTTACAGTCATCTGGATATGGCAATAACCAATGCAATGAAATGAAAAAATACAACCCTGGTGTGTGGACTATGGTGTAGTACAGACAGTATATCTGAAATTGAATTTCCAATACTTCTTTGAAATAAATAGGAAAGCACAAAATAATTCAAAAAGAGAGAGAGATTTTCAGTATATGACAATATCAAGAGTAATATTGGTCTTACATTTGCCCGTGTCGGCTGGATGTATCGCGCAACTATTACATGTTCTCCATATCAACTTTATAAGGTAATAATATGTTACAGTTGTAGCTTGTTGCCCTGCCCCCAACTGGCCCAAAAACAATTAATATAGGTTTAAGATTGTTAATGGCAGCTGAAGTTCTGATCTAACATGCTAGAAATGTTTTTAAATTTAGGCACGTTTCTTAACTCCTTATTTCTACGCAAGTGTAGCACATAGGTAAAAAGAGCAAGTGGCAACCCAAAGAACAGCAGACACCCAAAGGAAGAGAAAGACTATCAGCCATCATACTGTTATAGAAAAGTTCCCCCACTAGCCAAATGTAGACAACATGATGTCACAAACAGATATTTCAAACCCATCTAAAAATAGACCTTGATAGCAGAAAGTGTTTCATCTATCGAAAACATCAACCATAAATGTCAGGTTTTGGTGTCAGCCTTTCAGAATCAAAGAGAGAGCGTCATCAGTTTGCATCACCATCCAACAATCATACAGAGGAAAAAAGGCAGAGATACCGTTTTCTTCACTGATAGTGACTGCAGTAGAATTCAATGCAGACGCAGCTTGGGTCTTTATCTGTTGTTTGTAGAAAATGAAATATAGTGCCCTCTGTGATGTGCTTTTTTTTTGTACTTTGATCAACTGGGCAGAGTATTTTAGCACATCCCCCATGACTTCTCTTGACTGGAAATACTATTTTACTCTCCACCTGTATGCAGAGAGCTAAAGTATCCAAAGAATGATGTCAATATCGGACGAATCTGGACCACTGGATTTACATCCAATGTTAGCCTGTAGATATCAGAGATGCTTTGATAGCAACCTGGAATGGTTTCAGTGAGAGTGGCTATACCAAGATGTTAAAGGGATAGTTTGGGTGTTTTGAAGTGGGGTTGTTTGAGGTACTTATCCGTTGTCAGTGTATTACCTACAGTAGATGACGGTCAGCAGGCTCCCAGCTTGGAGAAGCAGACAGGAGTTACCGCACGGGAGCAAAGCAATGTACTGCTGTGGACGGGGTCAGCAGAAAAACGTATTTTAGCCACCTAAAAGAAAGGCCCAGTATCAGTATCAGTTTGAGTGTATGCTATATTTAGAATATTCTTTTGCCGGTTTACCTTGCTGTGAGACAGCACTTTCTGACTATTGTTGTATCCAATTATGCTCTTGCCAAAGCCACCAGACTCCATATAAAATAACTGTAGTTTTACCTCTCAACACTGGAGATGCTGTTAATTGTGCCATTATGTGACTTTGATGAATCTGAACTAACAAAAGTCACACAATAACACAAACTAACTAACTGATTGAGGCAGCAGTAGATCAGCAGCTCTTGCGTTCTGCAAGGTAAAATTACATTTTTTTTCTCAATGGAGTCTGGTTGCTTTGGCGAGAGCATAGATAGCAGCTTCAGTTCCCTGACGGAAACATAGACAGTATAGCTGTCTCACGGCAAGGTAAACAGACAAAAATATTCTAAATATAGCGTACACTGAAACTGATTTCTTTAGTCGAGCCTTTCTTTTAAATGGCTAAAATATATTTTTGCGGTCCACAGCATTACATTGCTTTGCTCCCGTGCTGGTACTTCTTTTGCAAGCTGGGGAAATGTCGACCGTCATCTACTCTAAGTAACACTGTGGATATGTACCTTATACACCCCTACTTCAAAAAACACAGAAGCTATTCCTTTAATCACAAACTTTGTAACAAAGTAACTCCTGCTATGCACCCAGACATTACAAACTAATCACCTTTAACAGTGAACTTGTAACCATGGCTGCATTTTTGCTTTAAAATCTCCATTTATCAACAACACTTTGATTACTTCCAGTAAAACAGCGCTCATATTATTGGATTCAAATGTTTACAGATGCAGTATAATCAGAAATTGAATGCAGATTGCTCCATTATTAAGCTGATCGTACACCTGCATCTGTTACTGGAAGCTTTCTCACTCTTGCTTTACACCTATTTGTCATTTCTGTCACTTCATCTTTTTCTTCCATGTTTCCACCCTCCGTCTCCCTGTATCCCTCTTTCTGTCTCATTCTAAAGCCCCCTTGGAATCATCATTATGCACACTCAACCATATCATCTACAAATACTTTTATGCTAATGCCTGCTTTCGTATGCTGCTCTAATTAAGGCTGGTAGTGTGACATAGGCTAGCTAACAACCCATACAGTGTTCTCAGTAGGCAAAGAAATGAGTAAAACAATCCATAAACACTGCTGCTTGGTGTGGAAATGTTCTAACCTTTTCCCCATAGACCACACGCTTGTGAAAAACAAAGACCTGGCTTATTGGCTACCACTGAATTACCTTAAGCTGACCTCCCAAAGGGATAACAGGTAAGTTAATTAGTCATGCATCAGCATCTCCCTGGCCAGACTCGGTCTCTGGTTGGACAAGAAAATTTAGCAACATTTCCCCTTTGCACTGTGGTGTTAGGTTTATTGTGTGGCAAAGAATGGTTAAAGCCTTTGGGAACAGGCCTAAGCTACGACCTGATGTTTGTACATTATAACCAAGTGTGGAGGCTCCCTGCTTGTATTATTTTCGGACTGAACCCAGAGGAAATGACTGAAACTTTGTTACTTTCAAAATTCCCTTCATTTATCCTCTCAAAAAGTATGGTTTTCCATCAGGCCCTCAGGCTATTGTATTTTTATTTACTTTTTCATTTGTGATAAAATATCCATGCTATTCACCAAAGGCCTACTGGCCTCAAGTTTAGATGAAATTAGAAATCTATAATTCAGTTCACACTTCTGAAAGTGTGCCCAGCAGAGTAAATGTTTGGCGAGAGAAGGAGAAACACACACACACACAGATGGAGAGAACAAGTAAGGGGGAGAGCGGAGGGGACGGAAAAGAAGGGAGATTTAATTTCCTATGCCTCGGCCGATCACGCTGCTCGTGGCACAGTATAGTCTCCGGAACAAAACACAACCTTGAATAATGAACTATACGTGCATAACGATATATTCCTTTTTCATTTTGATATCCATTTGAAAAAGGCAAGTGGGTTGCAAATAAAAACAAAACTCTAAACAACAAGCAAGAGTAAACTCCTAACATCAACAGCTTGACAAGTCGTGGAACCTAGATAAGAGTTCAATGCTTGATCTTCCGACATGATATTTGACACATTTCTCTGATATAATTGCTTATAGAGGGAAACTGTGTGAGCCCCTTCCACATCATCCAACTTTTTTCCTCAAGCCTCTGTCAGTTGATATAGTCACATCAAAGATCCAACTTAGTGGGATGTTATTGAATTTTTGACGGGGGTGGAGGGCGGGCTGAGAAAGATATTGCTCAAGAGTTTTTCACCAACACTCAGACCAATATCATCTGATATTAAACATGGGGAGAAATCACTCCCTTTGAAGAGCGGGAGAGGGAGAATGAACAAAGGCAGGAAAACACAAGATCTATTACCTCGGATGTTGACAGAAAAAAATAAATATATATCAAAAAATGGCTCGGGGCGTGAGGCATTTTAACCAGATTCACACAAACACTATACCTTTTTCATTCCATGCAGCAGGCTTTAGTACACTAGCAGATGCTTCATTGCCCGACACGAGTAAATAGAGGCTCCGTTTTTCGGGGAAAATGTCAGATTATAAATAATATTCTTGAGTGGTCAATTTTGAGATCTTTTGATACTTGGTAGGGGCTCAATGGTGCAAGTAGCAAGAGAGGAAGGTTAAAGGGAATCAATGTCAATATCAGTCATGGGGTGTTTTTGTGATGTTGTACATCTGACCTTGAGCAGACGTTTGCAGGCTTCTTGTGCTGAAAGAAAATAAGTGTTACCCAGTGTAGCAGAGTTAACTGTATGTTCACTGTCTCTAGAATTGAAGGCCAGACATGTGTAAACACGTTAAGATTGGTTTTCTAGGGACTGACTCACTGTTGTATTGACAGCGTGACACACAATGCTATATTTCATTATATTTTATTGAACAAGGTTAGTATTCAATTTGCTACATGGCTTTGACTGCAGCTGATGCTACGGCTTAATGTGAAAGCACTTCTGGAATATCGCTGAGTAATAACCTTTATCCTTGTAATATCTGTCACGTATAATTTCAAACGTCTCTGGTTATTTTGACAGGGGACATGAAATGGTCTTTTTCACTCTCTTGTCATGTCTGAGACAGATGGATTTTTTTTTGTCCCGTCACGCTCTGATTCAAGACAAAGCAGAGAACACAGAGATGCGCCGGGGGGTGGAGAGTTCGTTTATATCAGCGGAGAAATTGTTAACGTGAAGTGTCAAAAAAACAGAGTGGGAAAATTAAGATACTACAGTGTCAAATGCTTACTTGTTTTCTAATGTTACACTATAGTACCATTAGAAGTTAGTTTAAATTGGCTACAATCAAGGAAATTAGGAGTTGCTTGTTGAAAAAAGTATAATTTTTACTGTCCAAATCTCAGTGATGGAGGATGGTGCTAAGCATGAGAAACAGACATTAGCAGATATTTTGATTTCAAGCATTACTACAAATAGAAAAGCAATGTATTGATGTATTTTGCATAACAATCTAGGGCATTTTCCACTGCATGTGACTCTGGAATTCCCTGGCTTTTCCATGCCATCCTCAACAATATGACCGAGAGATTTATCAAATTAATATTCATGTTACTACAATGCTTTTGGTTGTCAACAAAGGTCAATGAAAGTTATAAATTACTGAATATCCCATTAAATCCTTTACAAATCTACTCAAATTGTCCTTGGGTTCTGCCATTGGCCCAGAATCACTAAATAATCTGTCCAGTGACAAGGACAACATGTTATGAATCCATTATAAAAGATGTTTTTTTAGGGATGGCTTTTAATAAAAAACAAGACAATGTAATTTCAGTTCACTTTAACTGTCAACACTTCAAAACAAAGACCAGATTCCTAGAAGGACTGGATTTCGGCCATCTTTACAAGCAGTTCACACATGCAAAACAAAACCCTAGGTTTTCTATCATGACTTATTTTTGAGGGATAATAAAATGCATTACTAAAAGCAATGAGCTTGTATTATTAAAGTAAATCCTTGCACTGCCCATAAGCCAGAGACCAAGAAGTGTGAATCCAAGTCAAACAATTAATTAATGTTGCCCATTTATGGCCTAAATCCACCATTTTCTTGACATAATGACACTGGTGTGAAATTGATTTCACCTCTCTGATGGATGCGAATGTTGTATATCTTACATTTAAAGTTTGATATTTGCCCCAGGAAGATCTTATCAGTCCATGCATTTAAGTCTGTACATACCAAAAAGAAAGGAGAGAAAGACAAACTTACAAATGCTCACTTGCTTTCTTATGCTGCATATTAATAAAAATCTAAATCAATCATTAATCGTCGCTGATTGACTGCAACCTCAACTTCTCGGACATTGTCACTGACATCTAAAATCAACTATTTAAAAGACACTGTTCCTGGAATCCATTCTATATTTTCAAGAGATTTGTGGAAGAGCTCTTGAATTATTCAGTCTTAAAACTGTGCATTGTTATTGATATACAGATTCAATTATGTATTGTGTTTCACTGGCTTTCCTTTGAATTGATCTGTTCTCTCCAACAGGCATTATCAGCATTGTACAATTCTTTCACATGATTTGATGATACCCCCAACAACACATTGCCAGTAAATATTAAAAGCAGGTCAAATATATAAATATATACAGTATGCACTTTAAAAAATGTAAAGTATGATATATTGACAAAAAAGCTACTTTAAACTGTACATCTTCATCGAGGTAATTAAGAGTTTGTGCATGATTAAAACGGCCAAGCACAATTATCTCTATGTAACTAAAAGGTGCCACACAGTGAGGCAAGAAGCCGTCTCAGTGAGCCTTGTAGGCCATCTGCCATGGCCCCACCTGAGAACCACATCTGACGGGCAATTAATAAGAGAGCCTCTTGCTGTGGTGGCCAACCTCTGTGGCATATGTCGCTCTGATGACACTCATTTGTCTGGAATCTTCTTTAACTGGACTGAACAGAAACTACGGAAACATCTAGCATTTTTATTGTTGCATTTTCACACCCAAGTGAGTTTGTTTTCTCCACAGCTCTTTATTTAGAGAGGTAAGATGTTTTTGGAAATTGTTAAACAGGACAGCATGCATATGTTTTTGTTGTTTTTAAGCTTTGTGCTATCATATATCTAATTAGTATGATATAGATTGCAACTACAGCTGCACCACTCAATTTGTGTAAAATGTAGAATCAGGATTTTCTGGCTTGATCATCCAACATGTTAGCACAATGTTTTCAGGCGGTTAAGACATTCGTACATTGGCAGCTGTGCTGGACCAAAGTTGTTCTACAGAGACTAGTCGAATGGTCCACTTGGGGGATGTGCGGTAATTTTGACCTAAAGCTGTCTGCTGAATATCCTTGATCATGGACTAAGGTTGTAGTGAGAACTTGAAGATAGTTGGATAGCTTATTCAGCTGTTTGCTGACAGATGGTCCAGATGTTACACCCAAGTCCTAGCATTGGACTGTCTGCTTTTGGTGTGAAGTCAGGCTTTAGGGGTCAATGTTGTACCAAGCAACTTTGTGCTTGTGCTCCTATGACTGTCCAGCAACACATGTCCATTTCTGCTTGTTACATGCATACAGTTTTTTTTCAAAATAAAGAAACAATTTGGTTAGGGTTAGACAACAAAACATCTTAGTTAGGTTTAGGAAACAAAATTATTTATTTAAGTTTAATCATCAAAACTACTTGGTTAAGTTTAGGAAAAAAACGTGGTTTGCTCTAAGTACCGAAGTTCTGTGAAAAATTCAACGTAGACTTCTGGTTTCACACGGGATACGATCACTGGTCTCCTGGGCGAAAGTCAATGTTTTTTGACCCACCCGTCCACCCTGACCTCCTCCCTATGCGGTGTTTGTCACTCTCTATACTTCTTGGTCCATGATTATGTGGATTACATATGAATTGATTTCATGGGATAAATACGAATTACAGTGCATTACTTTTTGTAGGTATAGTTACGGACGGTGTATGAGAACAGCCTGCACAGATAGGGACCCTACGGTATGTATCCGACTCTGGTGGAAGTTGACAGCCAAAGAGCAAAGTATGGTGTACATGAGTTTACAGCTGAAGATCTGGTGGATGAATGGATGCAATGTTAGATTTATTCGTGTGCCAGGTGGAAATGTCAGTGCTTGGTTATGGACTGTAGCCATGCCGAGAGATTCTCAAAATGTTCGGCGGGAAGAAGTCCATCAACTTGAGATCTGCAGAAGAACTTTGGTCAGTGGCGAGTGAGTGATTACACTGAAGAGGTCCAGAGACAGTTCAGCGCTCAAGCTGGATTTATGTGCCCACCATTTGGAGACACCAGCCATCAGTGAAGGACAGATGTCGTGCTGAGCAGCTGCTAGAGTTTTGAAGGGTGAAGCTTATCTTAGTTTATGGCTATGTCTGCTTTAGTGCATGAAAAAGATGTACAAATATTTCGGCCAGTGGCTGCCAGCCTTACAAAATCCAGACAATGCAGGAAACGCTAGCACTATGGGGCACTCTCTAGCTATCCACAGCAAGGAATCCTCTTAAATACCTTCACTTAACCTGTGCATAGGATTAAAAAGAGCCTCACTTCCCACTCTTTGAGCACACAGAAGCATTATTCAAGGGGTTTGTGGAAGTAGGTGAGATTCTAGGCGATAACCTACAAGTTTACCATTTAACATAAAAGGGCAGGCCACATTTGAGTTGATGCGATAACAGAGTTATGTGATGTTTGCAGCAGAAACCCCAAAAATATAATGCAATATCTCTGATCTGGTTTGTCTGTCCTTTCATTTTAGTCTGCATTTAGGGTTCAAAAGTGTATATTTGAATGTGATGCTACTAGTATCAGATTTTTTCTGAGGAAAAAGGGCAGGTAAAGTTCGCTGAGCTGAACACATGGTAGCAGGAGAGTGGCTCCAAATGTAAGGGATTGGAGGCCAAAGAGTGAAGCTAACTGGAGCACTGGCCAGACCAAGGGCTGCGAGGGGAGTGCTGTGCAACAATATCAATATCTGGGAGACTGCTAGTGTTCAGCAATGTGGTGAGACAGACAGAGGGAGAGGGGGAACATAGAGCAGCTTGTTGGTGGAAACCGAAGTGGGAGATGCTTTGGGAGTTTAGTTTTACATTTCAGTGGGAAGGGATCATTACAATATCACTCTGATACTATCAGAGTCAGTCATCCAAACCTGTCATCTAAGAACTGCATCAGACAGCCTATAATCATCTCTACCTCATACTCCACTTCAAATGCCTATGTGATTTTGACTGATGATACACAATAAGCCGGATTGTGTGTGGATGATAATGAATGTGGAAGCCATGTATTTTCATACCACCAAGGAAGGCCGGGACGTTGAATGGGCCGTCTCATGAAGCGACTGAGCGGTTACTGTACAAACAGTGCAAATGAGAGAACAGTCGCTTTTCATTTACACAGCCTTTAAGAACCCTTATTAGGCAAGTGAATTGCTATTTTACAAATGCATAGCCACCAGATTGTGCACACTGGTCTTTGAATTATACTTATATCTATCTGTGTGCATAGAACTAGGAAGAATACTTACAGCATTGGGGCTTAACTGCAATGATGATTTAAGCAGCTGTGGACCAAAATAGCTTTTAAATGGAGGCTTACTGAAATTTGTGATTCTGTATCTTGCCAGACTAGCAAATAAGTTGAGTTTTGTTATATATATCACTGTTGTTTTGTCCTCAAAGCAGGTGAAGTTGTCTTGTACCAATACATCCAGTAGCTTCCCAATAACCCGAATGTTAGGCATCTATTTGGGATCACTGCCGGGCACATGTATAGGATCAATGCCTCTAAACTTGATATCCAGGTTCACCAACTACAAGGTTGTTATTGATACAGTAAAGCACACTCCTTCACTAGTCTTAGTGTAGGGCCACACAGCTAAGTCTTTAAGCTCTTGTCCAGTGAATCCATAATGCCAATGGAGCAGCAGTTCTTGTTCTGGGTCGAAATCAGTTGTGAGCACACTGAAATATCGAGGGGTGAAATGTGACTTTTTGCGAGGTTTAATGAATAACTGCTGAAACAGAGCACTTAACAACTGTCCCCCAAAAACATAATTATGACTTAAGGTGCCAAAACAGCCGGTACCAGTGCCAAAATCATTTTAATGAAGATGGTTCAGGCTGTGAGAGGGAGCTATTATTAAAGCCCATGCAGCCTGTTAAATGTCACGATTATCTGTTGAAGTAGTATGTTCAGTGTTGCGAGAGAAGCAGCTCAAATATTCAACTTCTGCCATATTGTTACCCGATTCTGGTTCATGTGTCTTGTGCATTGTATTGGTTTGAATATGTCTGGAATGGACTCACCCAGCCACGCTGTTGCTCTGATGCATTTTTCAAAGCATTGGCCATGTGCTTTTATCTCAAATAGCATTCTCTCTGATGATTGTCTGCTTGCAGGGATTGTTAATTATTGATCAGTAATTGAGATACCCTTTTAAAATGCTCTCCTTTGGGTGTGAATTAAATTCAGCTTGAACTAAGCTATTCAAAATAGCATCTCAGCCTTTACAGCTACAACAAAAAAAAGAAAAGGGGCAAAAATGTAAATGCATGCAAAAGTCCCTTTTTTAAACTGATCTCAACAGGTGAGCTGTCTGATATCTGCCAGTTTCTGGGCGGATAAAAAGGTTGGAAACGATTCAATATGCAGATATCCTTATCTCTCTCAAACACTTTAAGCACTAGGCTGAGTGGGGGAAAACAAAATCGCCTTCTTTCCTCAATAAAAATGGCATGAAGGGGAAAATGGCTTTGAAAAACAGACTCCACGTAGCACTGATACAGTCGAGCTTGTTGCATATACCCACAGATGACTGGCACGTGACGGCATGCTTCTGTAGGTAAAGGAGGATTTCTAATGCAGCTCAGGCTTCACAGGTGCTCATTGTGTATTCACAGAACACACAGAGTGGAAGCAATTTTGTCTTCTAAGCATTTACTGTTAGTCATTAGATATTTTTAGACTAAGTGGACGAATAATGGATGGTGAATGACTTCCATGAAATATCATTTGGAAACTAGAAATGTACCTGAAGTTACAATTTAGTTCTGTATAAGTCACTTGTTAAGCAGAATGTAGGCTATGCCTTTTATGTAATGTATGCCATTACCCGTATGAGTCAAATAGTAGCTATCGGTGTGAATTTTTAGCATGGCACTATTGTAATATCATGATTTGATACTATCATGATACTTGGGTGCCAATTTGATATGTATTGGGATTTTTAAGTATTGCGATTAGATATTACAATTCATTGCGATTTTTGTTAACTTTTTTAAAACTAGACCATGGGGAAAGGTTAAATCATACACCTTTAGGGACTTTTACTTTGGAAAATGTCTAAATTGATAGCGTAAAAATGTTTGATTTGCAGCATGTATTTAGTCACGGATGTCCTGAAGTCAAACATATCAGTCATCATTATTTACTACTATTTATCATTATTTATTTACAATAAAAAAGGATAAATCTTGATACATGGGTGAATCGATATTGTTTCCCACCCTTATCTATTAGCATGACATTTCTAGGAATGTTGCTCCCAAATGTATTTACTCTTTGTTTGATCCAACAATGGTAACTATGCAAGATCTTGACCTAGTAAACAGCCTTTTAAATCCCCTTGCTGTGTATGTGTGTCTGTATTTGAGTCTTTGGCAGCTGCCTGAATTACTACAACAAGAGGCTAATTACATAAAAGGATTTAAAAGATAGAATAATATATCACAGCAATAATGACGGTAAAATAAGACAAGGTTCTTTTGGGAAAGCCACTCATCTTCGGGTGCAACACATCCAATATGTGAAAATGGCGGAGCACTTTGCGTTGGAAACCCAATTTGCTAACATGCTTGTCTCATTTAAATAATTGAGTAGGCTGATGTTAGTCCAAATACAGCATTAGACCACTGCTCAGTAAATGCACAGGCCTCTTCGCTAAGGCTGCCTTCTGCATTTCTAGATACTTATATGATGACCTACCAACTAACAAATCAAGATTAATTTGATCATCATGCATACTTGCACAATAATAATAGTGTCGGACTAATAGGACAGAAACACCGTGTTAATTACTGCTCCAATAATTATTTTGTAATGGCTGCCTTGGCCTGGGCATTTTATCTAATAGGAGAGTGGGGGAGAGTGGAGTCCCATTGCTGGGACTGCCATCTGGGTGTCACACATGCTGGGTCAGCCACTCCTGTATGCAGTCATGCTTTCTCAATCTCTGGCTGGGGGGGAACTCTGTGAGTCAGCAAGTTAACCGCGGCACCCCTTGGACCTTA